>JAODAL010075800.1:0-13852 GCA_025379985.1 Phyllomedusa bahiana | reverse complement strand
TCTGGTTGTAAAAAGGTTCTGAATTTCTTCCACAGACTTCAGGAAAAATTCTGGAAAATTTGGCCAGGAACCCCCTCCTTGAGTTGCAGCCAGAACGGCCTCCCCAAACACACTCTGATATGCGATGTTTTCACCGTTGGAATTCCAGCTGCACATGTTGGACCGACTGTATTGAACAGAGAAAGGCCATTAACGATTTTTTGATGATCCAGGCGGACAGAGAGAACTCCTTGTGTAACTTTGATGTCAGCCAGTGGCAGCTCATGTGTGACACCTGTCGTTTGTTGAGGCCATTCGAGGAAGCCACGTTATTTGTCAGTCGCCAGGACTACGGGATGAATAATGTCATTCCACTGCTTCATGTCCTGGAACAGATGCTGAAAAATCTGTCTGGGCAAGGGACTGGAGACGTGGCGACTACATCTCGCGGCCACATGAGTCCGGGTGGGGACAGAAATGGAGGAGGAGGAGGACATTGGAGCAGAAGCATTGTCTGGTGAAATGATTGGATTTTCTACCCAGGTGACAAGAGAGGAGGAGCAGGAGCAGCTGGAGGAGCTAGATGGAGATGAGGAAGACGAGGCAGATGACCAGCAAGCACAGTGGCAGTATACAGTGGAGATGGAGGCAGTGAGCCTCTCGGAGTCACTTGTGCAGATGGCCCGCAGCATGCTGATTTGCCTGGCTAGTGACAGCCGAATAGTCAGCATCCGGCAGAGGGATGACTTCTGTCTCTCCACACTATTGGATCCTTGCTACCGGTCCAAAATGGGAGCCTTTTTCCCAGCTATTGAGAGGGAGGACAAACTCAAATACTATAGGGAAATCCTCCATAGTCAGTTGGCCGCTGCCTATGTGCGGCATCGTCCCTCCTCTGACAGGTCTGACCAGGGGGTTCCTCAGCGCTCACGTACTACTGCCGCGGCTGCTGGGAGAAGGTGGGGGGTAGGAGCAGTACCAGCTCCATCAGCAGCAACCTAAGTCTGGAGTCACTGATGAGCAGCTTCCTTCACCCGCCTAGTGAGGAGGGTAGTCGCCAGCAGCAGCAGCAGGACCTGGAGCAGACCCTGAACCAACAGGTGGTGGCCTACTTGGACAGCACTCTGCCACAACAGTTAGAAGATCCGCTGGACTATTGGGCAATCAAACTGTATGTGTGGCCGCAACTTGACGAGTTTGCAGTGGAGAAGCTGTCCTGCCCGGCCAGTAGTGTGGCATCAGAATGGGTGTTCAGTGCGGCGGGGGCCATCGTTACCCCAAGGAGAACCCGCTTGTCCACGGGAAATGTGGAACGACTGACCTTTGTCAGATGAATCAGGCGTGGTTCGGCAGGATTTCCACACACCAATGCCTTAGGCGTCCAGACTACATCAGCCATGATGCCTCACCCAAACTGTGAGAAATTAGTCTGGGTTCAAACTACCTGCCTCAGCCACTATTCTGATGCCGCCATCCACTGATGCCACACATCTGCTGACAGTTTCTCCATCTGCCTACCACCATCTTTACCAGGGACTGGTATTGCCACCCACCTCCACACTCTGTCATTGTGCCACTCTATGGCCTCATGCTGCTGCTGCTGCTGTTGCTGGTGCTGTGCCATCCACACTGTGTCATTGTGCCACTCTCTGACCTCTGCTGCTGCTGCTGTTGTTGATGCTGCGGTCACCTACACAGTGTGTCATTGTGCCACTCTCTGACCTCATGCTGTTGCTCCTCGCCACCGTCCCTCCACTCCTGTCATTGTTGCCACTCTCTTGGCCAAACTACTGTTTTGCCACCTCCAGAATGTCATTGTGCCCTGCCTGACCTCATGCTGCTGCCCTGCCCTCCACTCCCTGTCATTGTGCCACTCTGTAGCCTACTCCTGTTTTTGCCACCTCTAGAATGTCATTGTGCCACTGTCTGACCTCATGCTGCTGCTGCTGTTGATGCCGTCAACTCCACACCCGTGTCATTGTGCCACTCTGTGGCCTACTCCAGTTTTTGCCCTCCAGAATGGCATTTTGCCACTGTCTGGACCTCACGCTGCTGCCACCGCCACCTCCACTCTCCTTCATTGTGCCACTCTGTGGCCTACTACTGTTTTGCCACCTCCAGAATGCATTGTGCCACTGTCTGACCTCATGCTGCTGCGTCACCTCCATCCCTATCATTGTGCCACTCTGTGGCCTACTCCTGTTTTTGCCACCTCCACACTGTGTCGTTGTGCTACTGTCTGACCTCTGCTGCTGCTGCTGTTTTATGCCGTCAACTCCCCACTGTGTCATTTGTGCCACTCTGTGGCTAACTTTCCCGTTTTTGCCACCTCCAGAATGTCTTTGTGCCACTGTCTGACCTCATGCTGCTGCTTTGGCTGCCACCGACACCTCCACTCTCTGATATTGTGCCACTCTGTGGCCTACTCCAGTTTTTGCCACCTCCAAAAATGTCATGGTGCCACGGTCTTACCTCAAGCTGCTGCCCCCGTCACCTCCACTCTCTGTCATGGTGCCACTCTAAGGCCTACTCCAGTTTTTGCCACCTCCAGAATGTCATTGTGCCACTCTCTGACCTCATGCTGCTCCCAACGTCACCTCCACTCTCTGTCATTGTGCCACTCTGTGGCCTACTCCTGTTTTTGCCACCTCTAGAATGTCATTGTGCCACTGTGTGACCTCATGATGCTGCTACTGTTGATGCCGTCAACTACACACTGTGTCATTGTGACACTCTGTGGCCTACTCCTGTTTTTGCCACCTCCAGAATGTCATTGTGCCACTGTCTGACCTCATGCTGCTGCCCCCGTCCCCTCCACTCTCTTTCATTGTGCCACTATATGGCCTACTACTGTTTTGCCACCACCAGAAAGTCATAGTGCAACAGACTGACCTCATCCTGCTGCGGTCACATCCACTCTCTGTCAGTGTGCCAATCTGTGGCCAACTACTGTCTTGCCACCTCCAGAATGTCATTGTTCCACTGCCTGACCTCATACTGCTGCTGTGGCTGCTACCGTGCCCTCCACTCCCTGTCATTGTGCCACTTTGTGGCCTACTCCTGTTTTTGCCACCTCCACACTGTGTCATTGTGCCACTGTCTGACCTCATGCTGCTGTTGCTGTTGATGCCGTCAACTCCACACTGTGTCATTGTGCCACTCTGTGGCCTACTCCTGTTTTTGCCACCTCCAGAATGTCATTGTGCCACTCTCTGACCTCATGCTGCTGTGGCTGCCGCCGTCACCTCCACACTCTGTCACTGATGTTGCCACCTGAGCTCTCAGCTTGTTTTTTTCCAGCTGTCGCTGCCATGACTTTATCAGGCTACATTCCCCCTTCAGTTTTTTGGTCAGTTTTGCCCTCTTAAGTGCCCAGGGAATTTTATAGTGAAGCGATTCTAATAGCGGCGGCAGTCATGTGCGTGTCATACTAAAACACAACATTGTATGAAGACCAAACCAAGCTCCCTCTGCATATTTAAGCATGGCACAACGTTCTACAGCACCCTGCAGGCTCTGTGCAGCCTGGAAATAGCTGTTTTTTAACGTGATTCGTCCCGAAGTAATTCGGACCGAAGTTATTTTTGTTGGGAAATTCGGCGAAGTGAGCGAACCGAATTTTTGAGAAATTCGCCCATCTCTAGACCCAAATCAGGGCTCAGGCGCTGCAGTGGCCTGGCCCTGCATGCTCCTCTCCCAGGTACCTGAATGACAGGCAGCCCCGCTGCCCAGATCAGCGCCTCGCTGACGTGCTGCTGAAGCCAGTCGTGGCCCCTAGTCCTGGCCGTGACTCTCAGCTCCTCCAGGAGCTCCTCGATGATAGTCATTACTGTTGAGCCGAACTGTTCAGAAAAAGGTTAGTTCAACACGAACTTTATGTATTGTCCAAACTCAGGCCGAGACAAATTTTTGCCGCAAGTTCGTTAAAAAGTTTGGGTTTCGGACAGGCGTCTTTTTCAGCTGCTTCTTTCAGTTTTGGCAGCCAGCTAATCAGTGTAGACCCCGGGGAGGGAGGGGGGGGTTCAAAAAAGTGAACATTGACGGTGTATGGATCTCATTGGCTGCTAAAATCACATGACCGTCTTATGTGTATGTCAATGCATTTCCTGTTGAACGGCATTTTCACCTTAGTTTCTGTAGTGAACACACAGCTGCCTCTGTTGTGTGTGCTGATTTGCCAGCAGGCAGAAACACCATTTAATAGCGATTTCACACAGGAAAAGCTACTAGTTAGATTACTCGGTGGAAGGGGGGACTGCTAGCTTAGGGAATCAGTTTTTTGCAGTGTTGCTGACAAGGGTTCTTGAATAAGACATTGTCCACAGATATATTCCATAGATAGAAATCTTTTTATAATAGTATTTGCTAGCAGCACATTTTTGGGATTACACCACAGTTCTGTTTTGCAGTGTTGCTGACAAGGGTTCTTGAATAAGACACTGTCTACAGATATATTCATAGTTAAATAGTTACATAGTACGGTTTAAAAAAGACACGTGTCCATCAAGTTCAACCAAGGGTGGGAAAAAAGTGGGTTAAGAGAGGGAGACAAGGATTTTAAGCCCAGCCTCCCCACTAGTTAATGCCCTGAAACCCACAAGGCAGGAACCAATCTGCTCCAGGGGAGATCCCCGTTCTGACCCCAGAGCTGCCAGCAGCCAGGATCCATAATTTTACATAGCTACATTAACATTCTTTCGTTTCAGGTAGATATCTAAGCCTTTCTTGAAACTTCCAACTGTTCCTGCTGTAACCAGTTCCTCAGGCAGGCTATTCCACAGAATTTACAGTTTTTTACAGTGAAGAACGATTTTCTCCTCTGGAGATTGAATCCTTTTCTCTCTAGCCGAAGGGAATGTCCCCTTGCCTTTTGAGGGGGCTTTACATGAAATACTATTGCCCTATACTTTTTGTAGGGACCATTTTTCTCAAGACTAAATAAGTTCAATTCTACTAACCTCTCCTCATAACTAAGATGCTCCATTCACATTATAAGTTTGGTTGCTCATCTTTGCACTCTCTCTAGCTCCATTACATCTTTTCTATAAACTTGAGCCCAGAACTGAACAGCATATTCTAAGTGAGGTTGCACCAATGCTTTATACAGTGGTAGAATTACATCCTTGTCCCGCGAGTTCATACCAATATCCTACTTGCCTTAGAGGCAGCTGATTGACACTGCATGCTGTTTTGTTGTCTATGATCTACAAGAACGCCCAGATCTTTATCAACAAGCGATTCCCAAAGCTTTTCTCCCCCTAGGCCATATGATGCCTGCAGATTATTTGTTCCCAGATGCAGAACCTCACATTTATTTACATTGAACCTCATTTGCTAAGTAGTTGCCCAAACACTCAGTGTGTCCAGGTCTGCTTGCAATTTATGAGCTTCATCCATTGATTGCACTACACTACATAGCTTGGTGTTATCTGCCAAAATAGAAACCGTGCTATTGATCCCCTCCATTGTATCATTAATAAATACATTAAATAAAAGAGGACCAAATACTGAGCCCTGTAGCACACCACTCATAACAGGGGACCACTCAGAGTAGGAGTCATTTACCACCACTCTCTGAGTACAATCGGATAGCCAGTTTTGAATCCAATAACACACTGTTATTTCTAACCAATGGATTCTAATTTACACAACAAACACTTATGAGGGACAGTGTCAAATGCCTTTGCAAAGTCTAAAAACACAATACCCACAGCCACCCCGCTATCCAGACTTCTTATCACCTCTTCATAAAAGCAGATCAGGGTGGTTTGACAACTTCTGTCCTTAGTAAAACCATGCTGGCAATCACTTATAATATTGTATTCTTACACATGTTCCTGTATATAGTCCCTTATGAGCCCCTCAAACATTTTCCCACAACAGATGTTAAGCTTGCTGGTCTATAATTACCTGGGCAAGATTTGGAGCCTTTTTTGAAGATGGGAACTACATTTGCCTATACTAGTCACCAGAGAATCCCTAAATATCATATACAGGGGCACATCGATAACCGAGCTGAGCTCTTTAAGAACTTTTGGGTGTATGCTATCAGGGCCTGGAGCCTTGGACCATTTCTACACTGAGCCAATCAATTATAGCAGATGACGTATTAACAGTACTGGCACTACCTACATCTGCACTGGACCCACCCCCATCAACTGCTTTTTCATCGTTAGTATATACTGAGCTGAGGAACCTATTTAGTACCTCTGCCTTCTCCTGGTCCCCAGTGACCAGCTCCCCATTACAGTTTTTTAAGGGTCCTACATCCTGCGACTTTGACTTTTTGCCATTTATATGCTTAAAGAATTTCTTTGGGTTTGTCTTGCTATCCTTGGCTACCTGCCTTTCATTTTGAATTTTAGCTGCTTTTATCACTTTTTTACAGATTTTATTAAGCTCTTCGTAGTCTTCAAAGGCTAATGCAGACCCCTCTGACTTATATTTTTAAATGCCCTTTTTTATTATTTATTGCCCTTTTAACAGAAGGTAGAAGCCATGTTGGATTTAGTTTTAATCGCCTATACTTGTTACCCATAGGAATATATTTTGCTATAAGTTCCCCCAGAGTATATTTAAAGCTTTCCCAATTGGCTTCTACATCAATATTTGCTATAGCCGCTCCCAGTCTATGTCCAGTATTGCGTCCCTCAACAAGAGGAAATTGGCCCTTTTAAAATGAAATATTTTTGCCCTCCCGCTCTGTGTTTCTTTTTTCCAGTTTACACTTAAATTCATGATATTGTGGTTGCTGTTACCTAGATTTTCAGAAACAGTGACCACTCAAACAAGTTCTGCTTTGTTAGAAACTACCAGATCCAACACAGCATCACTTCTAATGGGATCCTCCACAAACTGCCCCATAAAATGATGCTCTAACAGATTGAGGAACTTCTATCCTTTTCATTTGATGCAGAACCGTGACGCCAGTCAATGCCTGGCTAATAAAAGTCACCCATTATTATAACTGTACCTGCCTGTGCGGCCCACACCATTTGATCATGTATCTGTTCCTCTTTTTCCTCAGTGATGTTTAGGGGTCTATAGATTATGCCAAGAATATTTTTTTCTGCATTTACCTCCTTGTGTTTCCACCCACATTGTTTCCACATCTTCAGCAACTTCGTCCTCTATTTCCTCTTTCATATTTGCCTTCATATCACTCCTTACATACAGACACTCTCCTCCTCCACTCCTATTCACTCTGTCCTTCCTAAATAGATTAAAACCTTGAAGGTTGACAGCTCAATCATACGAGGAGTCCAGCCATGTTTCAGCAATACCACCGACATCAATCTGCTCCTCTAGAACAAGCGCCTCAAGCTCCCCAATTTTGTTTACATGTTCTGGCATTTGTGAATAAACATTTTAAGTTCCCTTCCAGTTTTACACTTTCCATCAATGGTTTGGGACATGTTAATTAGAAGGCATGGGATCATACATTACCCGTTCAGTAGACAGCATAGGATTAAATGTTACCCCTTCAGCTGACGGCATGGAATTACACATCTCTCCTTCGCTAGATGGTATGGGATTATACATTACACCTTTAGTAGACAGCATGTCATTATATATTACACACTTAGTAGATGGCATGAGGTTATATGAGATATTTTGGGCACCTATGTCTTCAATGCTGCTTTGAAACACATGGATCTCCTTATCCACTGGTCTAGTCCACCCCCCATGGTCCACTACTCCACCCGCCGATATAATCTGCCCACTCTCTAACCTATCTACCCTTTCATTTTCTAGATTGTCCTCCCACCTCATCACTAGTTTAAATACTTCTGCACCCCTTTTAAAATTCTCTCCCCCACAGCAGACCCCCTTCCATTCAGGTGCAATTGATCTGTAGAAAACAGATTGTACCCCAATGAAAAATGAGCCCAGTGCTCTAAGAACCCAAACCCTTCTGTCCTACACCAAGACATGCATTTAACTCCATGAGCTCCTGCTGTCTTTCCTGCATAGCGCATGGCACAGGCAGTATTCCAGGGAACACAACCTTGGGGGTCCTTCCCTTTAGCTTTGAGCCTAGTTCTTTAAAATTATTCTTTAGCATCCTCCACCTATCATGTATTCTGTCATTGGTTCCAACATGGACCACAACAGCTGGGTCATCACAAGTCCCTCCCAGTAATTTATCTACCTAGTCCATCACAAGCTGAACCCTGGCACCAGGGAGACAGCAAACCATTCAATTGAGGTGGTCCTGGCGGCAAATGATTTTATCCGTGTTCCTAATTATAGAATCCCCTACAACTACTAACTGTCTTTTTCTACATGCACTCCCATCCTCCCGACTACTAGTTGGGCTGCTCTTCCGGCTGCAAGGAAGAGCAGTGTTCACTAGGGCTGTCATTTCTGAGACTGGTTCCCCAGCATTATCACCCAATTTGGCAATTTTGCTAGGAATCTCAGGAGGAGAAGTGGCCTTCCTTTTTCTGGTATCCCTAGAACTTCCCCTAACTACATTAACCCAGCTACACGGCTCCTCCTGCTGATCCAATACCCCACCCTCAACATTTAGGTCACTAACTGTTTGCTCAGTGAGAAACAAACTCCTCTCTTCATTGTCAATCGCACTCAGTGTTGCATTTTGCTCCTCTAGGTCTAAAATGTGAGCTACCAGAGTAGCAAAATGCTCACATCTGCCACAGCAGTATTCACCCTGGACCTCTTGTTCCATACAAAGAAATCTATTTATAATAGTATTTTGCTAACAGCACATTTTTGGGATTTCACCACAGTTCTGTTTTGCAGTATTGCTGACAAGGATTCTTGAATAAGACACCGTCCACACATATATTCCATACAGAGAAATCTATTTATAATAGTATTTGCTATCAGCACATTTTTGGGATTACACCAAAGTTCTGTTTATATTTTTGAACATGGAGCGAACTAGAGGAGGTAAGTGAGCAAGGAGGGGTACAGAACGTGGAGCTAGAGGTACGAGACAAGGCACTCCTTCCAGTGTTCCGGACGACACACAAGCGAGCACATCGTCATTCGGAGGACCGTCAGGCCTGTCAAAGCTTGGTCAGTTCCCTGTGCGTCTCATTACTGAAGATAAGCGCCAATCCGTTCTTCAGTGGTTAACACAACCTGCATCCAGCAGTTTTACCTCCTCTTCCTCTCAGTCAAAGGCACAAATGTCATCATCATCATCATCAGTCCAACCTGAAGGCCAAATGTCACCCAATAAACAGACCACTCTAGATAATACATATTCCAAAGAGCTCTTTGATGGCACAATGCGGTTGGGGCCAGAAGGCATTTCAAAAGATCAATAGGCCAAAGAGGATTATCTGGTCTGCTCTGATGCCCAATCGCTGATGCCTTCAGACGAGTAGAAGGAAACTGGTCCATCGGCAGAAATATCAAGCAGTCAGCCGTGCCTTGCAGTGCCTATGGCGTCTAGTCCACAGCTTGAGGATGTAGACTGTCAGGAAGAGGAAGTCACCTGTGATGATGATGACATTGCGGATCCAACCTGGCCGTTTGAGCAGCAGCTGGTGAGCACATCATCAGTGGAGGAGGATGATGGGGTAGTGTCAGTGCAGGTTCGGCCACAGAAGGGGAGCGGGCGGTCGCAAAAGTCTGCTGACATTAATCCGTCAGCCATGGTCAGTGGTAGCAGCGGGAACACCACTACTAGGTTTTCACTGTCGAAGAGGTCCAGCCAGACTTCTGTGTACCAGGTGTGGGAGCATAAGAAACGCTTTCGCCCCAGCCATCTCAAAGCCAAAATCCTGATTGTCGGCAATTGCCTGGCTGTTGGCCTTGGAAATGCTGCCTTTGGTGGACACAGATGGGTTCCGCCATACAATGGCTCTGGCATGCCCCCAATATAAGATGCCAACCAGGCACTTCTTTGCCAGAAAAGCTGTCCCTGCCAGTCACATTGCAGAAAAGATCTCCAGCGCGTTGGCTGCATCTGTGTCCACTAAAGTCCATCTCACTACAGACACATGAACTAGTTATCACAGTCAAGGGCATAACATCTCACTGACTGCTCACAGGGTGAGTTTGGTGGATGACAGTGCCTCTGGGCATGATGCGTCTCAGGATCATCAGACACTCTTCCACACTGCTGGGATGGTGCAGAATCCAGATCCACAATCTCGACGGGTCGCATTACGTGCCAAGAGAAACTAGGCCATTCTGAAATTAATGTGTCTTGGAGACCATCAACACACAGGTCAAGAGTTGTGGACGGCTCTGTGCACTCAGAAAGACCAGTGGCTGGGTGCTAAGAACCCGGCACCAGGCTATGTGGTGTGTGGACAGTGGGAGAAATCTCCTTGCTGCCCTTAAGATCAGTAGATTTACACACTTCCCTTGCCTGGCACACATCATGAACCTGGTTGTGCAGAAATTTCTCAAGTGCTACCCAGGTATGGACTGTCTGCTGAGGAAAGCTCGAGGTCTTAGTTCACACTTCGCACTCTGATTCGGCACGACTGGCAGTGTTGCAGCATGATCTGGGCCTCCCTGCTAACCGTCTCATTGTTGACGTGGCAACACGCTGGAATTCCACCCTCCACATGCTCAGCGATTGTGGCAGCAGCATATTGCCATGTTATGGAAATTGGGTCATTTTATTGTGACTATCAAAGAGCAGTGACTTAAATGTTCAAGCTTTAAATTCCTAAGGGAGACAAAATGGCTGCAACTCAACTTCCATCTTGTTCTAGCTTCTTGTCTAACAGACTTTTCAGCTCTGCTGAATAGATGTGCTCTCTTGGTGCTGTTGCATCTGTCATGTCTTATGTTACCAAAGGTTGCTTTGTTAGTTCTCCATTTTGTATTTCACTTCTTTATTCTTGATTTTTGGCCTTGCGCCCAGAGACTGACTCAGGGTAGGACAGAGACCACAGACTGTCTGCGGACATTTGACGGGAAGTTTAGTGTTGGGCAATAGTTTACTGCAGTTTGTATCTAGGCTAACTACAATGATGTTGAAGCAAGCATTGAATAAGGTGTTTGATTGGATTATAGTATTCACCAATAATTTTTTAATACAGTTCAGGGGTATGTGTAATTGACAGTAACCAATAAAGTTATCAGGGTGGACTTTGGTATGATAATTATGGGAGGCTTAATTAAGTTGTTTGACCAATTGAATATGTAATCCATGCATAATGATGTATAATGGGGTATTATTTTACTAATATATTAAAAATATGATCCGCCTTAAACAAAAGTTATATAAACTTATGCATTGCTTGTAATAAACCAGAAGATTTGTATTGACAACAGTGTCAGCATCTCTTTTCATTCATATGCATATGTCTTAATTATGGATTTTTGATTAATTTGGAAACCACACAACCAGGTTAAGTAGGGTCTTAAGAAGCCCCCCATAACAACATTATGCAGTATGAAGTGTCGCATGGCCTGACGAGCAGTGGTACGGACCTTGGGGCCTTAAGCCAAAGAGAGTGGAGGCAGGTGAAGGATCTCTGCAACATCCTTGACAGTTTTGAAGACACAACCAAAATGGTCAGTCAGGACAATGGCATTGTCAGCATGACCATTGTGGTCATATTTTCAATGGAACAAGTGTTAGACTCTGCAACAGCATGTTCCGGCAGTGATGGCGGAGGATGAGGCAGACACAGAGCCTTACTCACCGGAGGATGTAAAAGGCCCAACTGTTTCCCAATCGTATTGGTCTTTTTTAGGCAGTGGTTCGAGGTCCAGGGCGGGTGCAGGACAGCAGTTCAGCTCACAGAGTAGAGGGCATGACACTAGCCAGGCCTCTGGTGACAGTCAGGATGAGGAAGTGGAAGAAGATGATGAGGCAGGGGTGGACACTACTGGTACCAATTAACCTTTGGTGGTAAGAGGTTGGCATGGATTTCAGGAGGAGGAGGAAGAGGAGGAAGATCCCGTTAGCGGCCTTTGACCCCGAGGATTGGGAGATCCCAGCAGCATCTCACACATGAGTACTTGGATGCTACAATACCTGCAACATGATTGACGCATCAAGGCAATAAAAATGAACATCGATTACTGGGTGGCCACCCTTCTTGATTCACGTTACAAGACAAAAGTGAGCAATTTTCTTCCACTCACAGAGACATCTTTTGCGTCTTCACATTCTAATGTCACCTTGGAACAATGTCAGCAACGCGGCAGCAGTAGAATGGCAAATAGCCGCAGAAGGCAGTGTGGCAGAACCCTACTGGGTGACATCTGGCAATCATTTTTTACCACCTCACCAATGCCTGCAACGCAGGGTAGCATTCATACACACAGAGTCTGCCTTAAGACCATGGTCCATGACTACCTGCGGGTCAACATCGAAGTTTTTGGACTTAGTCTGGACCCATTCAACTTCTGGGTTTCCAAACTGGATTAATGGCCTGAGCTTGCTCGACATGCCATAGAAGTTTTATCCTGCCCAGTAGCCAGCTTATCTCGGAACGCACTTTCCGCACAGCTGGCGGGGTGATAACTGATCAAACACACACTTAGGGCTTATTCATTTAATTCTTTACTTAGAAAAAATATTTCTTATAGGTGCATAACATATTGCAAAACGACAAACACCTTTAGGCAATGCAGAAATATGATTAATGTGGCAGTACTTACATGACATGCAGTGTTGCGATAGTTATACATCCATTATTTCATGATAGAACACTGAAGGCTGAAGTTGGTGAAGAGGAGTGCAGCAGGATGCTGCCTCGCAGCAGCGCGACGTTTCGGGATGATTACTTTCCTTTCTCATGCTCGTGCTCCGTTAAGCAGTTGTGTCAGGAGGAATGGACCAAAATTCCTACCAACTATTGTGCGAAGGGTATCCAAAACGTTTGACCCAAGTCATACAGTTTAAGGACAAAGCTACCAAATACTAGTGAAATGTATGTAAACTTTAGACATTGCAGAAAGTAATAAAAATGCCTTAAAAATAAATTCTCTATCTTTCATTATTCTGGCATTTTGCTAATATAAATAATTTTGGTGATCATAATTGACCTAAAACATTTCAACTACCATATATACTCGGGTATAATCCGAGTTTTTCACCACAAAAAAAGTGCTGAAAAAGCCATCCTCGGCTTATACTCAAGTTACCCGCCGGCGCTTAGGTGCTACTATGGCCCGTGCGCCGGCAGGGATCTTTTCAGCTGTATGCGACTCCTGGGAGCGCACTCAGCTGACTCTCCAATCATCCGTCGGCGTCTGAGAGCTTCTTAGGCCTGGGAGCTGGCAGGGAACTCTTCAGCTGTATGCGACTCCTCTGGGAGCACATACAGCTGAAGATACTATTGCGGAGCAGAGAGCGAGCACTCCATGCCCGGCAGTAGGACTCGGGAAGGCCATAGACATGCGGCCTTCCGGAGTATCCTCACACTGCCTGCACAGCCTGATGATATCACGCTGCCTGTGCCAAAAGACAGAGCCTATACCTGCTATGGGGGACTTAAACATGCCTATACCTGCCTATGGGGGGCATATACCTGCCTATACCTGCCTATGGGGGACATATACCTGAATATACCTGCCTATACCTGCTATGGGGGACATATACCTGCCTATACCTGCCTATGGGGGGACATATACCTGCCTATACCTGCCTAGGGGGGACATATACCTGCCTATAACTGCCTATGGGGGACACTAAACTGCCTATACCTGCATATGGGGGTATTAAACTGCCTATACCTACCTATAGGGGACACTAAACTGCCTATGTTTTGGATCAGCACCTAAACAGTACTGAATCACGATTGTCAACCGGTTTTCTAATTGGACGTATTAAAAGTGCATGCACAAGAAGAAGTCACATACTGAACTCGCCAGTTCAGTAAAAAGAAACTTAATTTATTTTTAAGTAAACAGTAACTTTTTTAAC
>JAODAL010075799.1:0-13853 GCA_025379985.1 Phyllomedusa bahiana | reverse complement strand
AAAAAATCACGAAGTACAATGGGGAATCTATGAAGGTACCCGGGGGTTTTTCTTAATCAAACAACAGCGCCAACCTAAAATGAATAGAATAAATGGATAGAGAGATATAGTATTTAAACTTTAAAAAGAGAAGGCTCACGTGATACTAAAAATTTTTAAACGATCTAAATTATAAAATAAACAATGAAAAATAAGACCGATCTAGATGTTTCAATTAAAATGACTCCCATCCACCCGTCTAACCCGTCCTAGATATAAGCTGAATAATGATGTATACAAAAGAAGAAATTTAGAGTCTCTAGTTGAATGTTAGACCATCATGAGAGATACCCACAGACATAACTACTATCATGATTATACTTCCTTTACAAAAAATTCCCAAAAGGGATTATAAGTATTACAGACAATTAAACAATTACAGGTTCCTACAATCTAGGACGGGTTAGACGGGTGGATGGGAGTCATTTTAATTGAAACATCTAGATCGGTCTTATTTTTCATTGTTTATTTTATAATTTAGATCGTTAATAATATTAGTATCACGTGAGCTTTTCCTTTTTAAAGTTTAAATACTATAGCTCATCTCTATTCCATTCATTCTATTTCCATTGTTAGGATTGGCGCCTGCATTGTTGGATCCTAATGAAGATCCGCGATACATACATAGATTCCGATTTCGTCACTTCGTGACGATAGTTGCGCAAGCGCCTTATAACTATGCATCTCGGCGCTCCCTGTTAAGTAAGGGCAGAGTAGTGCGCATGCGCGGACTATATAAAAACCCGCGAGAATTACCGATGCCCAGTTCCGGCTCTTAACATCATACTATGCGTAACGCATTAGGTAAGCTCCTGTGATTTATGGCTCCTATGTATCACTGTCTATGTATTATTATCTTGTAAGCCCATTACTCCTTATAATCCATATTGGTAGTGATGTGGATATTGATATACCTTCATAATATCTCTACATCATCTATTATGACCTGATGAGGATTACTCCATAATAACCATCAATAATAAGTATGGATATTTACCCTTATGGGTCACTTTATAGATTATAGATTATTCCCCCCTTTTTTTGGTAGGAGTCTCCTGAGATAAAAATGGAAGACATAATAATTATTAATGAAGAATGTACATCATATGGTGATACCTACGGATAATGTTTATAACTTTGACATGTTAAAATTCAGTGTTATATTATAGGTTAGACTGACTTTAGATTACGATAACATATGTTACACGGTCCCTCCATTTTTCTCATTTTTTCTCATTTTTTCTATTGTGATCTTCCCTCCCTTTTCTTCACTGTGGCTTTCTCTCCTTTTTCTATTGTGGCTCTTTCATTATGGAGCAGATACTGTGGTCTATATTGTATTTTGTATATGACATTTATTTGTTTCCCTATATGTATATATATATATTTATTATTGTTTTCTTGTTGCCATTGTATTCTAATAGGTATAGAAAAGTTAAAAAGAATTGACTAAGAAATGTAAAAAAACTGGTGAAGTGAGTAATTATGGTTTTCAAAATTTTTTTTATGTTATTAACAACAAAATTTTTAATCATATTAGTTGTGGTAAAATTAAAACCTTTGTACACTAACACTCTCTTGTTGTTATTGTTTTTATTGTTTTAGAGTTCGTTGAAAAAGGTCCAATTAGGGACCGAAACGTCGAATAGATGAATCTAACTTTAAATATATAAAATAAAAATATACTGACTATGTTGTTCTATGAAGCCGGATGGTTTTGATATTGCTCAATAAAGTTTTGATGTGAATTGAAAAACTAAAGTGTTGGTGTGCAACCTTTTATATAAAGGATTAACTACTTTTCAGGCGTTCGGCTTAAGGTGATAAGGAAGGTGAGAGGCAACTAAGTGTACCCATCATGGCTGATGTATAGCACTCTCCTTGACATATCTGGCATCATTGGTGGCCATCATCTGTTTAAAAAGGAATTGACTTTCATCACTGAAGAGCACTGAGCACTGGTCCCTCGTCCAGTATATATGTTTCCTGGTCCATGCAAGATGATGATGCCTATACTTGGTGGTGTGGTGAGGTCATCTAGCATGCAGACCACGCTGAGGTAAATGGTTACGAATGGTCTGATGTGACACTTGGTCACCTCACACCTCTGTTAAACATGCCTGGAGTTGAGTGGCAGTCATTATTCGGTTCTGCGGGCATTGTGTACAATGAAGCTTTCACCAGTGTGTGATGAAGCCAAGGGATGCCCACTTTTTTTCCTTCTGTGACTCTTCCAGTCTCTGTAGCTGTGTTGTAAGCTGATGATGACGCTCTGTGACACTCTAAGCTAAGTGGCCACTTCCGTCTGTTGATCAATTGTAAGGTTTTATCTTGATCCTCCCATAATTTAAAAATGTGAACAGCATGATGAGGAGGACTGTTTAAATCCTAATTTAAATTGTTCCCCTAAATTTTTGGGGTAATTCAAGGATAAAACACTTGAATGAATGTACATTTTGCCATTAAGCTTCTTATCAGAAATCAACAAGTTGTGCAAAAAGTGGACATTCTTTCAAAAAGTTAAGAATCTCCATTTAGTACAAAAAAAATGTAAAAATTTCATCCGAAATTTAAACCCAAAAGCAAAATAATAATTTTTTTATGAGACGTATTTTTTATTCAACTTTGTGAACTGACAGTCACTTTATTTAAAATCAATTTTGGGGACAAAGACCTTCCCGAGCTCAGTATACAACCCAACATTCAAGGTGTAACGGAAACCCGGAGCCTTGTTAGGGGACTCCCATTTCCGGGTTACTAAAATACTTAACTTTATTAGTGCTAAAGACCTTTTTTTAGGTCCCTTCACATGGGGGCCAGACAAACCGGAACTTTTAAAAAACCTCATACATGCTATGCTTAAAGGGCATTGTCTGCAACACAGAATGCAGTCGGGTCCAAATAGGTGCGCTGTAGGGGTCACTTTCAAAAAAATATACAACAAAAAAATGTTTACAAATTTCTTTTCCAAAGGGGCTAGACATCCCTGATAGACTTGGCTTGAGAGTTCAATCCCATCATTTTCCCTCGGAAAACATATAATTTGGTCTTGAAGGGGTTGCCCAATCTTGACCAATTGCGTTTGCCACTGGCTCAATAAACTACAACGTCCGCAAAATAGGGGAAAAAGGTTCCCCACATTCTGGGCCCTTCATTTAATGTTTTTAAGAAACAATCAACCACTTTTTCAGCATGTTTCTGCCAATTGCTATGGTTAGGGAAAATTAGGCAGTTTGGTGGGGGGGCAGGCACACCTATGACATTATATTCTTACTAAAGGGGGCCCAAATATTTTCAGGGCCAAGCCAACCTTTAAATCACCCAGACTGGTCTCAAGAGTTTGACATGGTCAAATTGCACAGTTCAAACCTTTAAATTTTAAGGGGGTTTATGTGCTTTGGGGTAATTCAAATTTCATAAAATAATGGGAATGCACAGGCAACACTCCCCCCCTTTTCCCGTGAGGCTCATAACTAGAAGGCAAATTCCCGAAATTCGTTTTGTTCCTTCGCCGAATTTCCCGGGAAAAAAAACTTCTTTTCCCAATTACTTTGAGACAAACACGTTAAAAAAAAAAGCAATTTCCAGGGGCACAGAGCCTGCAGGGGGCTGTAGAACGTTTGCCATGCTTAAATTGCAAAGAGCTTGTTTTTCTTCATACAAAGTTGTTTTTATTATGACACGCACATACTGCCCCCTCTTAAACCTTCACATAAAATTCCCGGGGACTTAAAGGGGGAAAACCGACCAAAAAACTGAAGGGGGAAAGTTGCCATAAAGCATGCCAGAAAAGCGGGAAAAAAACAAGCTGAAGCTCAAGTGCAACTTTAGTGACAAGGTGGAGGTGCCCGGGGCGGCCCACGCATGAGGTCAGGCAGGGGCACAATGACTTCTGGAGGTGGCAAAAACAGGAATAGGCCCAGAGGGGCACAATGACACAGTGTGGAGGTACCCCGCAGCAGCAGCAGAAGTCAGACGGGGGCACAATGAACAATTTGAGGTCACGGCACACCACAGCAGCAGCAGGGGTCCACAGGGGCAAAATGAAAATTTGGTAGGTCACGGAGAGCCACACACCATAGTCAGCCAGTGGCACAATACTTTCTGGAGGGCAAAACAGTAGTACCCCACTGGTGGCACAATACAGAGAGGGAGGTGACGGCGGCAGCACAAGGGGTCGACTGGCACAATGACATTCTGGAGGGCAAAACATAGTGGGCCCTGAGTGCACAATGAACAGTGTGGAGGCACGGCGCAGCAGAAAAGGGGTCAAGCAGGGCAAAAATGACATTAGGAGGTGGCAAAACAGATGGGCCACAAAGGGCACAATACAGAAGTGGAGGTGACGGCGGCACAGCAGCAGGGGTCAGACAGGGAAAAAAAGACTTTCTGGAGGGGCAAAAACAGGAGTGCCACAGAGTGGGATAATGCACAGGTGGGGGTCACGGCAGCACCACAGCACAGCAGAGGCCAGGCAGTGGCAAAAGACACAGGTGGAGGTCCGGACAGCCACACAGAGCATGAGGTCAGACAGTGGCACAATGACATTCTGGAATGAAAAAAACAGGAGTCCCGCAAGGGGACAATGACCACGGTGTGGTCAGGAGCACCCCACACAGCATGAGGTCAACATGGCCAAATGACACAGGGGTAGGTCAGGGCGCCCCCAACACCCCACCCAGCGGTCGGGCAGGAAAAAAACACAATCTAGGGGGCAAAAACAGGAGTAGGCCACGAGGGGACAATGACCAGGGGGAGGTACGGCAGAGCCACAGCACACAGAGGTCAACAGGGCACAATGAAATTCGGGGGTGAAAAAAACGGAGTGGCCCCAGAGGGGACAATGACACAGTGTCTGGGTCACGGCAGGAGCAACAACACAGCAGCAGAATGAGTCAAACATGGCACAAAGACAAGTGGGGAGGTCACGCACAGCCACAGCAGCAGCAGAGGTCGGCGTGGCACAAAACACATTTTTGGAGGTGGAAAAACGGAGTAGGGCACAGAGGGGGACAATGCCCCCAGTTGTAGGTCACGGCAGCAGCCACAGCAGCAGCATAGGTAAACATGGCACAATCACAACTGGAGGGCAAAAACAGAAAAAGGCACAGAAGTGGGACAAGACACGTTGGAGGTCACGGCAGACCACAGGACGCAGAGGAAAACATGGCACAATGACCAGTGTGGTCCGGCAGCAAGCAAGTCAGACAGTGGCACAATGACAGAGGGGGGGCACAGCAGAGCCACAGCGCGCAGAGGCAACAGTGGCCCAATGACACGTCGTAGGTCACGGCAGCAGCAATGAGGTCAACAGTGCACAATACAGAGGTGAGGCACAGCACAGCCACAGCAGCAGCATGAGGTCAGACCGGGACAATAAAATTCTGGAGGGGCAAAAACAGGAAAAGCCACAGAGTGGACAATACACATGGTGGGCACAGCAGGAGCAACAACAGCAGCAGCACAAATGGGGTCAGCAGGGCACAAAGACACATGTGGGGGGCAGGGCAGCGCCACAGCACAGCATGAGGTCGGGCAGGGGCACAACAATTCGGGAGGGGGCAAAAACGGGAGTGGGGCCCACAAGTGGGAAATGACACATGCGGGGGTCAGGGCAGCACCCCCAACAGCAAAAGGGGGCAGGGCAGGGCACACCCACATTCTGGAGGGGAAAAAACAGGAGTAGCCAAAAGGGGGGGACAGTGACACAGGTGAGGCACGGCCACCACAGCAGCAGCAGAGGTCAGACAATGGACAAGACACATGTGGGTCACGGCAAGCCAAAAAGCAGCAGCATGAGTCAGGCAGGGGCAGAAGACTTTTTGGGGGTGGCAAAAACAGGAGTAGGCCACAAGTGGGCAATGACAAAAGGGGGGTCAGGGCCGCAGCCCCAGAGCACATGAGGTCGACAGTTCCCAAAAATGACACAGTGGTATTCGGCAGCAGCCCAGCAGCAGCATGAGGCAACAGGGCACAATACCAGTGTGTAGGTTACGGCAGCAGCCACAGCAGCAGCAGAGGTCACGTGGCACAATAAATTCGGGAGGGGCAAAAACAGATACCCACAGAGTGGGAAAATACACAGTGTGGAGGTCAGGAGCACCACAGCACAGCGAGGTCAGGCAGGGCACAATCACATTCGGGGTGGCAAAAAACGGGAGAAGGCCACAGAGGGACAATGACCCCGGGTGGTCACGGCAGCAGCCACAGCAGCACATGAGGTCAGGCAGGGGCACAATGACATTTCTGGAGGTGGAAAAAAAACAGGAGTGGGCCACAGAGTGGGAAAAATACACATGTGGGGTCACGGCAGCACCACAGCACAGCTGGGGCGGGCAGTGGCACAAGACACAGTGTGAAAAGGTCACGGCAGAAAGCCACACAGCAGCAGAGGTCAGACATGGCACAAATCATTTTTTTCGGGAGGGGCAAAAACGGGAGAGGCCACAAGTGGAAAATGCCCCAAGTGGGGAGGTCACGGCAGCAGCCACACAGCAGCGAGTCAACAGTGGCAAAATGACACAGGTGTGGGTCCGGCACAGCCCACAGCCCATGAGGTCAACGTGGCACAAGACTTTCTGGGGGGCAAAAAAGGAGAGGCCACAGAGTGGACAAGCACAGTGTGGAGGCACGGCAGAAGCCACAGCAGCAGCATGGGGCAACGGGCACAATGAATTCGGAGGGGGCAAAAACAGGAATAGGCCACAAGGGGCCCCAATGACACAGTGCTAGGTCACGGCACACCACAGCAGCAGAAAGAGGTCAAAAGGCACAATCACTTTCGGAGGGCTAAACTGATAGGCCACAGAGGGGCCAAGACAGAGGGGAGGTTTAGGCGGCGGGAGCAACAGATGAGGTCGAGATGGGCACAAATGACCATTGTAGTCAAGCACACCCACAGCGCAGCAGGGGCAAAGTGGCACAATGACAGAATGGGAGGTGGGGCAAACCATCCCGGTAAAATGGGGTTGAGATGGGGAAACTGTCTGTAGAGTGTGGCATCAGGGGGGGCGGCATCAAAAGTGGCGGGCAGGAGTTTGAACCCAGACCATTTCCACAGTTTGGGTGAGGGGTCATGGCAATGTATCCCCACGCCCAAGCATTGGTGTGTAAAATCCGGCCATCCACCCGATTTATCTTGACAAAGGCGTCGTTCCCCATTTTCCCCTGGACAACGGGTTTTCCCCTTTGGGGGAACGATGGCCCCCCCCCCGCCGAACACCCGCTCTGGCCACCTACGGCCGGGCAGGACAGCTTCTCCACGCAAACTCGGCAAGTTCGGCCCCACACCTCTGGCTGCCCCTAGTCCACGGATCTTTTAACTGGGGTGGCAGAGTCTGCCAATAGGCCACCACCAATTTGGGCAGGTTTTCTCCCGGGCCCTGGGCACGCCCTCCTCATAGCGGGGGAAGGAAGCTGCCACATGACCCAACTTTGGTTTCTGCTGAGGGGCTGGTAAAAGCTCCCACCCCCCCACCTTCCCCCGCAGCTGCGGCAGTATACGTGAGCGCTGAAAACCCCCCTTCAGACCTGTCAGAGGAGGACGATGCCGCACAAAGGCAGCGGCCAACGACATTAGGATTTCCCATAGTATTTTATTTGTCCTCCCCCTCAATAGCGGAAAAAGGCCCCTTTTGACCGGGAGCTAGGGTCCAATAGGGGGAAGCCCGAAGTCCCCTTGCCAGATGCGACTATTCGGCGTCCAAGCCAGGGAAAACACAAGCGCGGGGCCCCGCACAAGTGACCCGAGGGGGCCCCCCCTCCCCTCCACTGTAACGCCCCCCGGGCTTCGGGTCATCTCCCCTCGCCTTCCTCATCTCTATCTCCCTTCCCCAGCTGCTCCTGCTCCTCCTCCCCTTGTACCGGGGTAGAAAATCCACCCCTTTCACCAGAAAATTTGCTTCGGCCCAATGTCCTCCCCTCCTTTTTCGTCCCCCCCGGGGACTCATTTGGCCTCGAGAAGTGTCCCCCATGTCTCCATCCCCTGCCCCCAAGATTTTTCACCCATCAGTTCCAGACAAAGCAGGGGGGGGGGGAATAAACTTTTTAAAACCCCGTATTCCGGGCCCGACTGACAAATAACGTGGCCTCCTCAAAAGGGGCCCCCAACAAACGGCAGGTTTCACCCTGAGCTGCCACTGGCTAAAAAACCCAAAATTACACGGGGGAGTACCCAAAAAATCTTTTAATGGCCTTTCTTTTTTTTCATACAGTCGGTCCAAAAAGTGCAGGCGGGAATTTCCCAAAGGTGGAAACTTTCACATCAGAGGGGTTTTTGGGGGGAGGCCGTCCGCCCGCAAACCGGGGGATGGGGTTCCCTGGTTTTGGGAAAAAAGGTTTAAAAGTGCATGCACATTTCCGGACCATTTTCAGAATCTTCTGAAGATCGGGGGAAAAGACTTCAGGAACCTTTTCACAACCAGTTTAAAACACGTGCCCCTGCAGGCGAAATGGCCCCAACCTTTCCCCCGGTGAAAGCGCGGCCCACCATTTTCCCCTCCCATTGTCCGCACCATGGTTCCGATTTGCATTTTGGCGGCGGGAAAGCCACAAAACGTTTTCTTGCTGCAAACCCCGGACCCCCCCCAAAATTTTCCCCCCTTTGACTTTGTTCGCCGAGGCAAGGCAGGTGAAAGAACTCCATGAAAACCGTGTCCCCTACACTGTGGTATGTTGGAAAATTTTTTTGGGGGCGGAAAATGGGGGGTTTGGTGGAGGAGGAGGAAGCAGACTTTGGGCCAAAGGAGCCGCAGTTTACAAGGGTGGGGAGAGAAAAGCGGCGTCCCCCTGCCCCCAAGTTGTTGGTGTGCCGGGGCCCGGGAAAGGGCACTTTCCCCCGTGGCCAAAAGGGGACATGTACGGGGCCTTTAAACCATAGTTACAGCCCAAAACGGTCCGCGCGGGGCCGTGCCCCTTTGGGAACAAACCGTTTTAAGCCAAGGCCCTCCCCACTTTCTTTTCTACAATTTATGAAGGCGGGAAAACCTTTTTTGGAAAAGAATTACCCCTTGGAACCTCCATCTGGGCTGGGCACAACCTTTAGTTCTCGAAGGTGCAGAGTCCCCCCTTTTGGGAAAGGGGGAAAGGGACTGCAGTACCAAAAACCCTTGGCGGGAGCAGGGCCCAATCTGCTGCACCCTTAGGATTTGGGAAACGCATACTTTTTCCTTTTTGGCAATCCCCCCCCTTTTGAACGCTGCGGGCCCCTTTAGAAAGGAGGAGCGGGAGCATCTGGACCAGGAATAAAGTCAAAGAGAAACAGCTTCCTCTGCAGAGGTGGTGGACCCTTTAAAGGCTAATGGCATGCGTGCCACGGGGTTTCCTGGTTGCCCCCTTTTTCTGGGGCCGGCGGATGGCCCAAACCACATCTGAGCCCCCGTTTCCCCAGGCCACCAAGGGGTTGCCCTGCATGGTTGCGAAAGGGCCCGGGGCCAACCCCATAAGCTCCCGGCCCCCGTTTTCACTTTCTCTTACAGATTCTACATAAACCCAAAATTGGGCTCCCCGGGTTTTAAAGAAAAGGGAACTGCCAAAAACCCCGCCGATTACAGTTTTAAAACCGCCAACGCTCCGCACTGAGTGACAACAGCCGCCCGGGCCCCGCTGACCCCTGTCCCCCTATTTCTTGGACCTGCAAGGGGGTTTTTTTACCCCCGTGGCCGCTTGGCCCCCCGCCCTTTCACACTGCTGCTACCCTCTGACCCATGGCCAAAACGCCCACTTGCTGCTCCCGCCGCTGCCTGACCCGAAAGGGCGCCCCCCTTTCTCCGCCCATAAATGAAGCCCTTCCCTTTCCCCCGGGCTTCCAATTGGGGTTTGGGCTACATCCCCATTTTTTTTTGGGTTTTTTTAAAAAAAACCCCCCCGTCATTTTGCTGTCCCTCATCCCCGGGGTTTTGGGTATCAGACTAAACCCCTCAAAACCCATAAACCCCCATGCCACTTTTCAACATCAATACTTTCCCCGCCTACTGCAAAACAGGGGAAAAGGGCCCCTTTTTCTTCACCCCAAGTAGCTGCTGTTTGCCCTCCTCAAATTTGCACCCCTCGCTAATAGTGGCGTTTAAGCCCAAACACATTAATCTTGGCTGGGGGAACCGGAGGACAGAGGCGGGAGGACAGGTGACGCCGCTGACCCCCCTCCGGGGCCATGCCAACAAAGGGGTTTTGTGTCGACTTTCCCCAAACCTCGGGCGGGGTTTTTGTCAAATTGTCTTTCTGGGAGGAAGTGGATGACCTAGTAAAACCAATCAAAAACCCCTTTTTGGTTCAAAGTCCAGCACACACCGCTAGATGACAGCGGCATTTGTGGCCTCACCGAGTGACCCCTGTTTGCGACGCCCCTTCCCTGGGGTTTGCACCTGGGCCTGCTCCCGGAATTTTTTTGTGCCTCTGCCAATTGCAGGCGAAGAGCCTGCCCCCTCTCAGTCTGACACACCCCGTTTGTTCTAAAATGTACGACAAATGTTTTATGAAGAAAATTTAAATGATAAAAACCCCGACCCCGTATTTTGACTTTTCCCAAAAAGGGAAACCCCCAAAAAACTTTGGGTTTAACCCCTTTGGGTATAAATTGGGTCCCCCAAAGGGGCAAAAAAATTACTTTATGTGCCTTTTAAAAAAATCTGTGTATTTTACTGAATGTAAAGGGTTTTAATTTAAACCTTTTGGGTATGAAATTTTGCTACAGAATTTCTTTTGTGGGGGTGAAAAAAAAAAGTTTCTTTCTAGTGCAACTGCAGAAAAAATACTTAGTTAAAACCCCTTTTTTGTAAATTTCGCCCCAAAAAATTGAGCCACCACAAAATACTAGCTTTTTTAGCTGTTACAATGCGGGTTTTTTTTAAACCCCCAAAAACCAAAAGATAAAATTTTTAAAATTTAAAATTTGCTTTTGAATTAGGCTTAAAAGGAAAAATGATATATTTTGGGGGTGAAAATGGCCCTTTTTTTTGGGTCACCACACCGAATAACAACGCTTAAATTAACCCCTGGATATAAATTGCGCCCCAAAAAAATTGAGCCCAAACCCCAAACTACAAACTTTGTACTTGTTACAATGCAGTGTTTTTTTTTTGCCACACAACAAGAGATAAAATTGTAATTAACCTTTTCTTGTGAATTAGGGTACAGGAAAAAAAGTATATAATTTTTTGGGCGGTGAAAATGGCGGGTTTTTCTTTTGGCACCACAGCTGAATAACAACGCTTAATTTAAACCCCCGGATATAAATTGCGCCAAAGAATTTAACCACCACAAACTACTACTTTTTACTTTACAATCAGTGTTTTTTATGCCACCCCAACAAGAGATAAAATTGTAATTAAACCCTTTTCTTGTGAAAATTTGGCTACAGGGAAAAATGTAATAATTTTTTGGGGGTGAAAAAGACGGTTTTTTTTGGAGTCACCACACTGAAAAACAACGCTTTAAAAAACCCCGGGTGTAAATTGCGCCAAAGAATTGGGCCCCCACAAACTACTAGCTTTGTAGCGTGTTACAAAGCGGAATTTTTTTTTCGCCACAAAAAAGATAAAATTGTAATTAACCCTTTTCTTTGAATTAGGCTAAAGGAAAAATGTATAATTTTGGCGGGGAAAATGACGGTTTCTTTTGGGGTCACCACAAACTGAAAAACAACGCTTTTTAACCCCGGGTTTTAAATTGCCCAAAAAATTGAGCAACAAAAAAAAAGTGGTATTTGTAATTTTAAAAAAAACTTTCTTTAAAAGAGTACAAAAAAGGAACTGGCTTAATCCCCCCTTGGGTTTTCAATGTGCTGTGAGCAATAGGATTTAAATTTTTAATTTCAGGCAGTGGGGCGCACACTGTTTTTAGATTACAATACCCCAAAAATCAAAAAACGAACTTTTAAAAGAAGCACTCTGAACAAGCTAGACCAAACCCCCCAAAAATCGCTGAAAAAAAAATCATTCTTCAGTAACCCAACACCCGGCAGCAAAACCCTTTCCCCGATCAGCACGGGAGAGGGTATGACTCCCACGTCCCCCCCCGCCCGGGACTTTTAAATAGTGCGGTTAATCAAAAATCCCCCGGTCTCCCGTTTTGGGTTCACCTCGCAAAATGTCATCAGGCAAACCCCCTTCTTTCCCCCAAGTGCTTTGTCCCCCTGTAACGCCCTTTTGGGTCCCCAGCCCTTTTTCAATGAAAAGCACAGTTCGTTTACCCGAATTTCCCCCCCAAATTTGACTTCGTTTTAGAACCTTTGTTTTTTCCGAAATTCAAACAATTTTCCCCTTCGTTAGAATCAATTCGCCCATCTCTACTCATAACCTTCTACGAACTGGCCCGCAGATGGTACTTATAGATATTGGATGACCCCTTCAGTATCCCCAGTATGCGATCGATCCCCACAGTAAGGAAGAGATTTTAACTTTTGGGGTCCCTTCTAAAATTTGTAACTTTTTTACTAAGAATTTTTATTTTTTTTTAAACTTTGTCTTTTTATTACGCGGGTTTCCCTGTCTAACAATTTTGTCGGAATGATAGAAAAAAATAGCTCAGCAAGAGCTATTTTTCTATCTACACAACAGACACCCCAGTAGAAACTCAAGGAACCTAATGTAATCAATAGAGTTCGTTGGGAGCCGTTTATGTACTTTATATTGTGAATCTGCATTTATTTACTGTTTTGCCATAGGCAAACTTATACTCTTTTCTACACTACCTTTAAACACTAATAATACTTAACTTTTATTAATATTTATTTGAAAATGTTTTTCTATTTAACCTAATTGCTAATATATTAAAATTCACACTAAATCCTCTCCTTATTCTATTTGTGTAATTTAAGTACCTGTATATGTCTCAATCTGCTCCTTCTCTATATATACAAAAAAGTAAATGTAGCTAATCCACTTAATAGCAATCTAACACTGCTAAATGCAGCTCCGTTGCTATTCTTCTATTCACAGCTTGCTACAATATTATTCTTGCTAATAGCACAGAGTAACCTTACACTGCTTTTCAAATAGAGTAACCTTTCACTGCTATTCAAGTAAGTAACTGCACTTTTGCTAGTCCTAAATAGGTAAGAGGCAACCAGGTGAATAGGAACCCTAAATAAAGTGATTTGCTAACTTCAAATATAGAAACTAACTTGGGCCAGTTTTTGTCCTAGTGTAAGGGGCAGATTATAATGATCACAAAGTAGCCCTCTGCAGCGAGATACTAGAGAGAACAAAGCGGCAACAATTTAAAATATCATGCCTGACCTCACTGACATGTTTTGCCAGAAAACTGGCGTCCTCAGGGGATAGAGGTCCGGTCTTGTGCGGCTCTTGTTGATGCCTTAAATTCGAACTGTCAGGTCCGCCCCTCATATCAATTTACCAATCAATGTAATCTTTACATATTGCTACATAGTCAGTTACCAATCTGACAAATAAGACAATTCCACCCACGTTACTTCAGCCAATACTTACAAAGTAACACAAATGCCCGCACTACCACTGGTCATCTATTCACGGCGTACTTTATAGTAACTACTCACATTGGTGAGCTCGGTGAACTCGCTCGCGCATGCGTACCAGAAACAGCGGTCATCTTCCGCCCTTCCTATGATGTGAATGATTTCCCTCACTCAGTTCCACATGCGCATGCGCCATGGAGCATTCAGCGCCTGTGTACCTATTGCTCGCACATCGTATTAGGTAATTTATTCAAATGACTAGCGCTATCAGAAACTGGTGATTTCTCTTCATCATCATTCAGTATTATTTTATTGCATTACTTATCATTAATCGATGGAATTAATAAAGAATATGCATCAGAAAATAGAAAATATGGCTCAA
>JAODAL010075798.1:0-13853 GCA_025379985.1 Phyllomedusa bahiana | reverse complement strand
ATAAAAAAGGGGCACCTCCGTTTGGGTTTTTAAATGGGCAAAAAAAAGGGGGAGTTTTTGGAATGCCCGACCAATTTTCCCCAATCCCTTTTGTCCCCCCCTTTTTCCCCCAAATGTTTTTTTTCCCCCCCCTTTAACTAAAACGGGTTTCCACCCATGGGGAAAAAAAATCACTGCTTTTTCCAAAAAATTAAAACAGTAGTTTTGGGCCGGGGGTGGGAGTAAAATCCCCCAAAATTCCCCCAACCGGGTTTAAAAACCGGGGCAAAGGGGGAGTAAATTTTCCCCAAAAACCCCTTTAAAGATAAGTCCCCGGGTTTAATTTCCCCCTCATATTTTTCCCAGGGCCCCCTTTTTTGGCCCCAATGGGGGTGCCCCCTTGGACCCCCACATGTACCCTGTTTTTTTGGAAAAAAAAAGGGGGGCCCGGGGGAAATAAAAACCCCTTTAAAATTTTAAAAAAACCCCCGGATTTTCCCCCTTTTTTTAAAAACCCTGGGAAAACCCTAAAATGGAAACTCCCAAACCCCATGGTAAAACCCCCCCTTTTTGGGCCCCCCCCGACCCTTCCCCCAAGCCCGGGGGCACAGGGGAAACCAAAAAGGTCCCTCCACCCCCTCCCCCCCCGGGGAAAATTCCCTAGATAAATTTTACCCCCATTTTTTTCCCCAAAAAAATTTTCCCACCAAAAAATTTTTAAGTTTTTAATAAAAACGGGCCCCCCTTAAAGGTTTTAAATATATTTAAAAACGGGAAGGGAGGGGTTTAAAAAATTATAAAAAAGTCCCGGAAAAAATCCCCCCCTATAAAAGTTTTTAAATCAGTCCCCACCCAATACATAAAAAAAATAAAACACCAAAAGTTAAAGGGGGAATCCCCAAAAACCCCCCAAAAAAAATAAAAAATTTGGGACTGCCCATTTTTTCCCCAAAGTTGGCCCTTAAAACCAAAAAAAAATAAAAAAAATAAATCAGGGGTGCTAAAAAGGGAAAATTTCCTTAGTCCCAAAAAATTGGGGAAATATTATACTGGGGGCAAAATAAAAAATTTTTTTTTTCCCCAGCCCCAAGTACCCCATGGGGGAAAGACAGGGGGGGGTGAGAAAAAAAGGAACCCCCTCTTTTTTTGGGGGGGGAATTGGGGTTTTGATACATTCCCCCCCCCCCCCTTTCCATGTTTTTTTGGGGAAAAAATTTTTTTGCTTTCGAAAAGGGGGCCCCCAAAAATGGTTTTTTTTACGGGCCGGTTCACCCGGAATTCCTTTTTGGCACCCAAGGATAGTTTTTAAATTTCACTAAATGTTTATCTATAAAAAAATAAAAAACAGTTTTTTCGGCGGGCCCTTTTTATGGATTAAAGATATTTTCTTTCATTAAAATACTTAAAATAGAAAAAAAATTTTCCCGACATGGGGCAAATAGAGGGGGTATGGATGGCCCCGGGAAAGGGGATTTACCCATTCCACAAGGTTTAAAAACCCTTTTAACCCCCCCCCCGGCCCCAAAATTTTTGGGAAGGGTTTAATTTTAAAAACCGGGGCGTTTTTTTACGGGAAAAACCCAGAGCCAATTTTTTGGAGTTTGGGTTTTCAAAAAGGGCCCATAAAAAAAACCTCGGGAAATTTTACAAGGGTTTTTTACCGGGGGAAAACTTTTTAAAAGGCTGTGAGAAAAAAATCCCCTTCTCAAAGCCCAGGTGTAACGGGCCCCCATTTTTTTTGGGTTGAGGGTGTTTTCCACACCGGGCCCCACTATCTTTTTTTTTTTTGGCCCATCCCAGTTTTTTTTAACCCCCCTTAGTTTAAAAACAGGATTTAAAATGGGGGAAAATTAAAGGGGGGCCCTTTGTATAAAAAACTTTTTTTTAAAGGCCCAAAATAAACTTTATTTTTCCCATGGGTTACAAATGGGAAAAAAAATTTGGGGGTTTTTTAAAACCTTTAAACCGTTTTTTTCCTTTTTAGAGAGGGGCCAAATTTTTCGTTTTAAAAATTTCCCGGGAAAATTTTGGGTTTTGGGAAAACGAAAAGCCCGGAAACTTTTGGGGTAACTTCGGGGGGAACAAAAGGGTGGGGGTTTTTTAAAGGGATTAAAAAGGCTCCCGGACCCACTTTGGGCCCCCTTACAAGGGGGCCCAAACCCCACCCCGGGGAAAGGAAAAAGGGGAAAAGGCCCCTGCATGAGATGTAAAAGGGGTTGAAGCCAACCCAAGAGCCCCGGGGGAAATTCTGGGGGACCGCCCCACCGCCCCTTTTATAAGCCCCGGCGCGCCCCCCGGGGACCCTCACACCCCCCTCTAAATTTTGCCCCCCAAATCAGGGAAGGTCCCCTCCCCGGGCTAAATACCCCTCTTACTGGAAATTTTGTTTTTTTTATATAGCGATTTTTTGGGGGGTGCCCCCTCAGCTTTTTCCCCCCCCCAGAGATTTTTCCCCTCAAAAATGTTCTTTTTCCCCTTAATTTTTTTTGGGGTTTTGGGATTAAAAAATCCATTTTTGTCCCGCCCCCACCGGGAAAAGCCCCATAAAACCTTTCAAAAACCCCAAGTGGGATCTAAGCCTTTTTCCTGTTGTTTTTTTTTAAATTTAAAAAAAAACAGGGGTTTTTTACAATACAAACCCCCCTTTTCCTTTTTTGGGGCTAGGGCTAAAGTTCTATTGCGAAATTTTTTAACACCGGGGGGTTTTAATTTTAAGCGTTTTTTTTTTCCCCGGGGGGGGGGCTAAACCCCAAGAAAAACAGTCTTTTTTCCCCCCCCAAAAAAAAATAAAAAATTTTTCCCCTGACCCCAAATTTTTCCACAAGAAAAGGGGTTAATTAAAAACCCTTGGAAAAACTCTTTTTTTTTGGGGGGAAAGGAAAACCCCCCCCCAATTGTAACACGCTACAAAGCACTATTTTGTGGGTGCTCCAATTCCTTTTGGCGCAATATTACATTCAGGGTTAATTAAGCGTTCTTTGCTGTGAGCTCGAACACCCGCCCCAAGAAACCGTCTTTTTCAACGCCAAAATATATAAATTTTTCTGTAGCCTAATTTCACAAGCAAAGATTAATTACAACTTATCTCTTTTGTTTGGCGTAGAAAACACGCAATTGTTAACGACGCTACAAAGCAGTATTTTTGTGGGCTCAATTCTTTGGGCGCAATTTACATCCAGGTTTAATTAAGCTTTTGTTTTGCTGGTGTGCTGACCCCAAAAAAACCGTCTTTTTTCAACGCCAAAATATATAAATTTTTTCCTGTAGCCTAATTTCCCAAGACAAATGTTAATTTACAACTGTATCTCTTGTTGTGTGGCCGTAAGAAAACACTAAATTGTAATCAACGTCTACCAAGCTAACTATTTGTGCGGCCTCATTCTTTTGCGCAATTTACATCCAGAGTTAATTAAGCTTGCATTGCTGGTGTGCTGACTCCCAGAAACCGTCTTTTCACGCCAAAATATATAAAATTTCCCTGTAGCCTAATTCACAAGCATAGGTTAATTACAACTTATCTCTGTTGTGTGGGCGTATAAAACCACGCAATTGTAACACGCTATCAAAGCTAATAGTTTGTGCGGCTCATCTTTTGCGCAATTATACTCCAGGAGTTATTTAAGCGTATGCTATGCTGTGTGCTGACCCCCCTAAGAAACCTCTTTTATCACGCCAAAATATAAAAATTTTTCCAGTAGCCTAATCACAAGCAAAGATTAATTACAACTGTAATCTCTTGTTTGTGGCTTATAAAACACGCAATTGTAACACGCTACAAATGCTACTAGTTTGTGCGGCTCAAATTCTTTTGGCGCAATTTACATCCAATGTTAATTAAGCGTTGTTTTTGCTGGTGTGCTGACAAAAATAATCCGTCTGTTTCAACCCAAAATAGATAAATTTTTCCTGAAGACCTAATTCACACAAAGGTTATTTACAACTGTATCACTTGTTGTGTGGCGTAGAAAACAAGCAATTGTAGCACTCTACAAGCTACTAGTTTTTGCGCTCAATTCTTTGGCGCAAATTTACATCACATGCGGGTATAAATTAAGCGTTGTTTTGCTGTGTGCTGACAAATTAAAACCGTCTTTTTCAACGCGCTAAAATGATAGAGAATTTTCCTGTAGCCTAATTCACAAGCAAAGGTTAATTACAACTAAACTGAGACACTTGTTGGTGGCGTAGAAAACACGCATTGTATCACGCTACACGAAAAGCTACTAATTTGTGGGCTCAATTCTTTGGCGCACTTTACATCCAGGGTTCATTAATCGTTGTTTTGCTGTGTGCTGACAAAATAAACCTTCTTTTTCAACGCCAAAATATATAAATTTTTCCTTGTAGCCTAATCACAAGTCAACAGGTTAATTAACAACTGTATCTCTTGTTGTGTGCGTAGAAAACACCGCAATTGTAAACATGCTACAAAGCCTACTATTTTTGTGGGGCACAATTCTTAGGCGCAATTTCAATCCAGGGGTTAATTAAGCGTTGTTTTTGCTGGTGTGCTGACAAAAATAAACCATCTTTTGTCAACTGCCAAACATATATAAATTTTTTCTCTGTATGCCTAATCACAAGCAAAGTTAATTACAACTGTATCCTTGTTGTGTTGCGTAGAAAAACACAGCAAGTGTAACATCCAACGCTACAAAAGCAACTATATTGTTGGGCTCTATTCTATTTGGCTGCAATTTACATACAGGAGTTAATAAAGCGTTGTTTGCTGGTGTGCTGACCCCAAGAAACCGAGTCCTTTTTCAACGCCAAAATATAAAAATTTTTCCCTGTGTATTCCTAAATCACAATCAAAGTTTGTAATTACAACTGTATCTCTGTTGCGTGGCTTAGAAAACACCGCATAGTATACACGCACAAAAGCTACTAGTAGTGCGGGCTCAAATCTTTGTCGCAAATTACATCCAGGGTTAATTAAAGCGTTGTTTTGCTGGTGTGCTGACCCCGAATAAACCGTCTTTTACACGCAAAAATATAACATTCCTCCTGTAGCCTAATCACAAAGCATAGGTAAATTTATAACTGTATCTCTTGTGTGTGGCGTAGAAAACACGCAATTGTAACAAACCCGGTACAAAGCTACTATTTTGTGGGTGCTTCAATTCTTTGGCCAATTTACATCCAGTGGTAATTAAGGCGGTGTTTTGCTGGTGGCTTGACCCCCAAAAACCGTCCTTTTTCAACGCCAAAATATATAAATTTTTTCTGTAGTCCTAAATTCACAATCAAAGGTAATTCAACTGTAAATCATGTTGTGTGCATAGAAAACACCAATAGTAAACAACACTGCTACAAAGCTAATAGATTTGTGCGGCTCATTTCTTTGGCGCAATTTTACAATCCAGGGTTAATTAGCTTGTTTTGCAGTGTGCTGACAAACAATAAACTGTCTTTTTCTACGCCAAAATATATAGATTTTTCCTGTATCCTAATTCACAAGCAAAGGTTAATTTCAACTGTATCTCTTGTGTGTGCGTAGAAAACACTCAATTGAAACACGCTACAAAGCTACTATTTAGTTGGGCTCAATTTCTTTGGCGCAATTTACATCCAGGTTAATTTTAGCGTTGTTTGTGCTGGTGTGTGCTGACAAAAATAAACCGTCCATTTTCAACGCCAAAAAAAAATATATAAATATTTTCAGTAAGCCTAAACACAAGCAAAGGTTAAGTTACAGAACTGTATCTCTTTGTTGTTGTGGCGTAGAAAACAATAAGTTAACACGCAATTGTAACACCTACAAAAGCTACTATGTTTGTGCGGCACACATTCTTTGGCTGCATTGTTACATCCAGGGGATAATTAAGCGTTGTTTTGCTGGTGTGCTGACCACCAAGAAAACCAGTCTATTTCAACGCCAAATAAATATATTTTCCTATAGCCTAATTCACAAGCAAGGTTTAATTACAACTGTATCTCTTGTTGTGTGCGTAGAAAACACTCAATTGTAACACTCTAAAAGCTACTATTTTGTGGGCACAATTTCTTGGCGCAATTTAATCCAGGGTTTAATAAGAGCTTGTTTTGCTGGTGGCTGACAAAAATAAACCGGTTTTTCCACGCGCAAAAATATACAAATTTCCTGAATCCTAATTCAGCAAGCAAAGGGTTAATTACAACCTGTATCTCTGTTGTTTGCCGTAGAAAAACGACGCAATTGTAACACGCTACAAAGCTACAGATTTGTGCCGGCTCAATTCTTTGGCGCATTTTACACTCCAGGGTTAATTAAGCGTTGTTTGCTGGTGTCTGACAAAAAAAACCGTACTTTTTTCAACGCCAAAATATATACATTTTTTCCTGTAGCCAAATTCAATGTCCGACGGTTAATTAAGCCTGTTTCTGCTTTTACATTTAGATAAAACATACAGTGATTTTAAAACGACACATACAAGTAAATTTTTCCTGGCCATTTGTGAGCGCAATTTATATCCATAGGTTACCCAAGCTTTTACTGGTTCATTTTGGAGTCAAAAACAGGGTGTATATTTAACCATATACAGATATCATCATCAAACAGTGTCTGTACATTTTAGAACAAACAGTATGTCAGTACAGAGAGGTGGCAGGCTCTGCACTGCGAGTGGCAGAGGCACAAACATTTACCTGGAACAGCCCAGGTTCGCAGCACAGCAAGGGGACGTCGCAGCAGGTCACTCGTGAGAGGCCACAACTGCCGCTGTCATCTAGCGGCCGTGTTTTTTCAGCACCCAATGGGTTCTTCGATTGGTTTGACTATGTCATTCCTTTTATCCTCCCAATGACATCTGACAACCCCAGCCAAGAGTCGTTGGGAACGTCAGACACAACCATTAGTTGGCATGGCCCTGAGCCGGGTCAGCCGGCCCTCACCTGTCCCTCAGCCCGCTCTGTCCCCATACAGTTCCCTCAGCCAGAGATCTACCTATGAGTCTGGGCTCAGCGCCACTATATAGCGAGGAGAACATTTGAGGAGGGCATGTGTCAGCAGCTACTTGGCAGCGAAGAAATGGGGCCAATAATCGCACTGCATCTTGGCATAGGCGGCAAAGTATAAGGATTGTGGAGAAGTTGGCATGGGAGGTCAATTTTAGTGAGAGGACAGCCTCGGCATACCAAGACCTGGTTATGAGGGACAGCATGACGTTGAAGACACAATAGATGAAGATGTAGCCGACACGCACTTGGGAGGCCAGGAGAGGCAAAAGGGCTTATCAGCGGTCAAGGATAAGAGGGCGTCAGCTTGCGCGTCAGGCAGCACGCAGCCACAAGTTGGTCGTGTGGCCCGTGGATCATCAGATAGCAGCAGTGATAGGTCGGAGCCAAGTGGCCACGGGGTAAAAACCCCATCGCCAGGTCCAAGAAAGTAGCAGCACAGTGCTCAGCGAAGCAGCGGAGGCAGCAGTCACTCAGTGGCGGAGCGTTGGCGTAAAATCCGATACTCGCGGTGTGGCAGTTTCTTTGCTAAGTACACCTGGAGGCGCCGAATTATGGTATATGGTAGAATTCTGGAGGCAGTAGTTAAGCGTGGCCAGGGACTAACGATGGCCACCACTGCCCTGGGGGCATCAACACATGCAGCGTCACCATGCGGTGTCGCCTAGGGTAGAAACGTGCTCAGAATAGTGTGTGTCCATCCTGCCCGCCACATCTCAGCAACCATCAGAGCAGCGCCCATGGCACTCATGCCATTGCAGCCAGTCAAGGCTCCACCGACCACTGCGATAATGGGAGCTGTTTCTCTTTGACAATCATCTCCACGGTCCAGATGCTCCTGCTCCTTCGCTACTCATGGCGGCAGCAGTCTTTCAGCGAGGCGATTGCAAAGAGACAACAGTATGGCTTCCAACCATCCTAAGGTGCAGCAGCTGACCGTGCTCTGTCCAAGTTGTGGTACTTGCATTCCCTCCCTTTCCAAATGTGGACTTCAGCACCTTTCAGGAGAACTAATGGCATGTGCCGAGCCGAGATGGAAGTTCCAAGCCGTAATTTCTTTTTCCAAAAAGGCATACCACACTTCATAAATATGTAGAACAGAAGGTGGTCAGTCTTTGAGCATATATCGGTTGTCCAAGGTGCACGTCAGCGCTGACATCTGGAGCTTTAACTACGCGTCAGGGCCATTACATGTCCTTTACGGCCCACTGGGATGAATGTGCTTCCATCCCATGCAAACCAACAACTTGGACAGAGACGTGCGCTTTCTCTCCACAGTTGTCAACTGCAGCACCTTGCCTCGAATGTCCGCCTCCTCCTCTCCCACCACCACCACCATCACAGCCTCCACAAGTACTGCCCATCATACCCACATGTGTATGGCACAGCTGTCAACGCAGTTCTACACCTGCTTGCCTCGGCGAACGAAGTCACACAGTAGGAACTGCTCCGCTACATGCAGCAAGAAATCGATGTGTGGCTTCTCCGCGCCAACTGTCAAATCGGGAACCATTGTTACGGACAAATGGGAAGGAACATGGTGTTCCGCGCTGACGAGGAGGTATGGTCCATGCGCCCAGCAAATGGCGCACGTGTTCAATCTTTGTGAAAAGGTCCTGAAGTGCTTCCACCGATCTTCATGAACATTCTGAAAATGCCAGTGAACTGTGCATTGCACTTTATCCATTCGTTACCAAGCCAGGAACACCCTCCTCGAGTTGCAGCGGCAGAATCGGCCTCCTCCAACACACTCTTATATGCAAGTTTCCCACCCACTGGAATTCCAAGCCCGTGCACATGTAGGACCGACTTTATGAACAGAGAAAGGCCATTAACGATTTTTTGATAGATCCAGGCAGACAGAAGTACTCCCCTGTGATAACTTTGATTCACCAGTGGCAGCTCATGCAGTGAGACACCTGTCGTTTTGTTGAGGCCATTCGAGGAGGCTACGTTATTGTTCAGTGGTCGCCAGGACTACGGGAATAATAACGATCATTCCACTGCTATCAAGTCCTGGAGCAGTATGCAGAAAAATCAGTCTGGGCAGGGGACTGGAGATGTGGCGACTACATCTCGTGCCACATGAATCCGGTGGGGGACTGGAAATGGAGTAGGAGGAGCATGGAGCAGAAGCTTGTCTGGTGAAATGATTAGATTTTAAACCCATGAACAAGGAGAGGAGGAGCAGAGCAGCTTGGAGGAGGTGGACGGAGATGAGGAAGATTAGGCAGGAGGACCCCACAAGCACCGTGTGTCAGTATACAGTGAAAAAGAGCAGGAGCCTCTCGGAGTCACTTGTGCAGATGGCCCGCAGCATGCTTATTTGCCTGGCTAGTGATATCCGAATAGTCAGCATCCGGCAGAGGGATGACTTCTGGCTCTCCACCCTATTGGACCCTCGCTACCGGTCCAAAAAAATGGGAGCCTTTTTCCCAGCTATTGAGAGGGACGACAAACACAAATACTATAGGGAAATCCTCCGTAATCAGTGGCCGCTGCGCCTTGTCGGCATCGTCCCACCTCTGAAAGGTCTGACCTGGGGGTGTTCCTCAGCGAGCGATCAAGTACTACTACCCAGTCCCGGCAGGCTGCTGGGGGAAAGGTGGGGGTGGGGGGTAGGAGCAGTAAAACCAGCTCCATCAGCATAACCCTAAGTCTGGAGTCAGCTGATGATCATCTTCCTTCACGCCGCCTAGTGAGGAGGGCAGTTCGCCAGCCTCAGCATCAGTACCCTGGAAGCATCCCTGACCCCACATGTATCCTACTTGGACAGCAATCTGCCACCTCATTAGGAAGATCCGCTGGACAACTGGGCAGCCAAACTGGATGTGGGCCGCAACTTTTCCGAGTTTGCAGTGGAGAAAGCTGTCCTGCCCGGCCAGTAGTGTGGCATCAGAGCGGGTGGGTTCATGCGGCGGGGGCCATCGATACCCCAATGGAGAACCCCTTGTCCACCATAGGGAAATGTGGAACCACTGACCTTTGTCAAGAATGAACTCAGCATGAGATCTGGCCAGGATTTCCACACAGACAATGCCTTAGGCAATCGATCAGTCTTGGTTCAAACTACCTGCCTCAGCCACTTAATCTGATGCAGCACCCCACGTATGCCACACATCTGCTGACAGTTCTCCCATCTGCCTACCGACCATCTTATCACAGGACTGGTATTGCCACCTCAACCTCGAGCACATCTTGTCAATTGTGCCACCTCTATGACCGTCATACGCTTGCTGCTGTTGCGTTATCCGTGACATCCACACTGTCCATTGTCCACTGCCTGACTCATCTGCTCGCTGTGGCTGCTGCCATGTCCTCCACGACTGTGTCATTGTGCCACCTGCTTGACCTCATGCTGCGCCCACGAGCCGCCCATGACCGCCGCTCCCAAGTCATTGTCCACTCTGTGCTTCCTCCTGTTTTTGCCACCTCCAGAATGTCATTGTGCCACCACGCCTGACTCATACGTCCTGCCGCCGTGACCTCCACACTGTGTGATTGTGCCACTCTGTGGCCTAATACTGTTTTGCCACCTCCAGAATGTCATTGTGCCATTGCCTGACCTCATGCTGCTGCTGTTGTGACCTCCACACTGTGTGATTGTGCCACTCTGTGGCCTAATACTGTTTTGCGACCTCCAGAATGTCATTGTGCCACTGCCTGACCTCATGCTGCTGCTGCCGTGACCTCCGCTCTCAGTCATTGTGCCATTCTGTGGCTTCCTCCTGTTTTGCCACCTCCAGAATGTCATTGTGCCACTGCCTGACCTCATACTGCTGCCGCCATGACCTCCGCTCTCAGTCATTGTGCCACTCTGTGGCTTCCTCGTGTTTTGCCACCTCCAGAATGTCATTGTGTCACTGCCTGACCTCATGCTGCTGTGGCTGCCGCCGTTACCTCCACACTCTGTCACTAATGTTGCCACCTGAGCTCTCAGCTTGCTTTATTCCAGCTTTCGCTGGCATGACTTTATCAGGCTACATTCCCGCTTCAGTTTTTTGGTCAGTTTTGCCCTCTTAAGTGCCCAGGGAATTTTATAGTGAAGCGATTCTAAAAGCGGCGGCAGTCATCTGCGTGTCATACTAAAACACAAACATTGTATGTAAGACCAAACCAAGCTCCTCTGCATATTTAAGCATGGCACAACGTTCTACAGCACCCTGCAGGCTCTGTGCAGCCTGGAAATAGCTGCTTTTTAACGCGATTTTTGCCGAAGTAATTCGGAACGAAACGAATTTTGTCGGAAAATTCGTCGAAGTGACCGAATCGAATTTTTGAGAAATTCGCCCATCTCTAGTTGTCATATATGTGGCCCTAAGTGCAGGAGTCTATAGGATGAGCCACCTAGGATGGGGGCGCCCCTTTCGGGGTGGTATCCCCACTGTACAGGCAGGGAGTAAAAAGGGAATAATAGTATCTCATGTCCCAATATTCCCCATACTTAAAGCACTAGGACTGGATTTTGTCTATAAAGGTTACTGTCTACATCAGATTAAGAAACTCTGGAGCAAGGGATAACTGGTAACGTAAAAGTCTCCCCCTTCTTTTGAGTAATCACCCTGTATCTGTATACTATAGACCCTATACATAATTAGCACTTTAAAATCCTACATTTATTCTGTGTTTGTAATTTATAGATTTTTGCATAAGAGGTGTTTGAAATTATTAATATTTTTTTAAAGAAAATTCATTGAAGATTGAATGTTTTAACCCCTTATTATTCAGTGACATTGTTTGGTTATAGTGGGTTAATCCGAGATATTTGTCTGTTCGGTGAATCTCTAACATACAATATTATTAGATCATGAGGAAAATGGGGCCCAGTTCTTCTTGAATTTAAACAGAATATAGAGAATGGGCAGTGATTCTTCTTTTCTTTATCCAAAATTTAAATGAGAGTTGTAACATCCACAGTACATGGTTAAATTAAATTGACAGAGACCAAACTAGATACAAGATCCTAGACAAAGTTGTTTTTTTTCTAGAAGACAACCTTAATGGCCACAAAAGAGATAGGCATGACCATTGTGTTTAGTCTTCTGATATAAATTTGAGTAAGGGGGAAAAAAACATAATATATGGAATCTTTTCATAGCATAAAGTTAGTAAGTAAGCAAATGATGGCTCTATCATGTGGAGTCCAATGTTTTAATAGTTTACAATTTTGTCTCAGGATGCTTACAATAGCATATTATCAAGAATTTTATGGATATTATAAAAGGATGGGCTACAAGTAAACAAGCCCGACTGGTTTATTGGAAAATTAGTGAAATGTAAAACCTTTGGCTTTTATTTCAGCCACTTATTAATTGTAAGAAATGTGTTAGGGTTAATAGTGCATTAACAGAACCCTATTTCGCAAGGATTTAGTAGAGCTATTCCTCAAGTGACAAAATCAAAGGCTTTATGTAGGCCTAATTTCAAAAGCATACTTTTCTGTGCAGGGGCTCTGTCCCAGTTTGAATGTATAACTGAGATAAGATCAATAAGTCTATATGTTTGATCTGGAGCTTGTCTGGTACAAAACCAGTTTGATCTGGGCGGCTATGTTCTGCCAGAAAAGTATTAATATGAATAGTTTAAATAGTGGTTATTATTTTCATATCCATTTTTATTAAGGATATAGGTTTGCTGTTAAGACAGTCACTTTGGCCATAGCCAGGACTGAGCCATCATATTAAGTAAAGAAAAGTGCAGGGCTAGTACATCTCCAAATTTACTTTTTTTTTGTTTTTTTAATACTAAAGCCATCTGAATGTATTTACATAAATGACTTATTCAGGAGAGAATTCTTTATCCTCCAAGTCTGTATGTGCTAAGGATATATAAGGCAAATGCTCCAGTCAGCAGTCTGCTAAATCTTTATTTGAAGGTTGTAGGAAATTACCCAGTGAATGGTAAAATTGTAAACCTGAATGGGTCCTAGTTTATCATGATGGGAAAATAAAATCTGCTTCTGGACCATCACAAAGATATGTAAGTGGTGAGACAGAGGTTAAATTGTGTTCTGGAATCCTAAAGTTTAGGGAGAATCCAGTGGAGCTTTATATTCTTGTTCTTTAAGTGTGGTCGCTTCTAGTCTTGTTTTCTTGAGCTCTGTGTTCAACTGTATAATTTTTCCTCTGATAACCACTTTATGGGTGGCCCAATTCATGACTAGAGAAGTGTCTGTAGCATTAGTGAAGGCGAGAAATCTGTAATGACTGTTTTTATCTTAGAGAAATTATTGAGATTACTGATTAGTGAGTTAGTTGCCAATGGAATGATGTTGGTTGATCAAGAGTAGTGTTGAGCGATTTTTATCGACAAAGTTGAAATCGGCACGGTTTTTATGGTAATCGGATTTTTTCGATCACGCGATAATTTAGTTAAAAATCTGCGCATAATCTATTAATATCGCGCCATTTTCGGCGCATCCTGACATTTTGGCGGATCAGCTTACAGAATAGAGCAGGGTGAGATGTGTGTGCGACGTCATGACTGGGGATGTGTATGGTTGTGATTGGCTGGAAAAATCACATGACCTCGTTTTAACATAGAACAGCCCTTCCTGTTCTGCCTCAGTCTCTCTCAGCGTTTCATACTAGTTGGATGTGCGCTCTGCATGTCTCCAACCGACTCAGCGAACTCATACTATTTTTCAACAGAGGAAACCTCTACTATTAGCTGTTAGTTAGATTAAACATTGGAAGATTTTGGGTAGTTAGATTATTTTAAAGCAGCATCTATCGCTATAAAGTCATGGGAGGGGGGGAGCGGGGGGGGGGGCGTGGGCGAACACAGACAGCTCTATTAAAGGACACTGGATAAAGTTCACCCAAGACTTAGTGTAGACATTGCACTGCAATATCTTCATTATTAACAGTTTCTATTGAAAGATTTCCTGGATATTGGGCGTGTGAATTTATTAGGATACACATCATTTCTGTTAACTG
>JAODAL010075797.1:0-13854 GCA_025379985.1 Phyllomedusa bahiana | reverse complement strand
TTCCCGGGTTTAAATCTTTTCCCAGTAGAGATTTGTTGTTTTCTACCCCCCATGGGGAACATGGCTTTTTTCCCAGCTCAGAATTCAAAGAATACAATTTCTTCCAGTCTTGTTTCCTTTCTGTCCAACCTCGCTATCATATGACATTACTGAACATACCATAGTTTGTAAGAGATGGATTTTGGCAGCTAAAGGGTAAAGGGGGGTTCCCAAAGTAAAATTTAGTGAGAAGTTGAAAATTAAGTAATAGACATTTTCCCATTCATTATTATAAAAAAATCGACCATTTTTTTTTTGGTGCTCTCTTAGTGATCCATTGTTTACAGCTTGTCTCCGGGGGGTACGACCGGGTGAGGCTCTTGTCCTGGCCGACAGTCAGACATCCTCTCCTTGGGCAGTACTGTCAGACTTTTCCCTGGTTAGTAATACACACACTCATGCTAAGCGGGGTTAAAACCCAGGTGCTGTCATTCTGCTCCCATCTCTGTATCCTTAGAAATCACACGCACTCCTTCTGAGCGAGTGTCAACCCCAGGTGCTGAATTTCTCCTGCCCTCTGTACCCCTTGTAATCAATCATCATGCTGAGCAAGTGCCCAAACCCCCCAGGTGCTGTCTTCTACTCCTGCCCCTCTGTACCCCTTAGTAATACCCCACACTCATGTGAGCAAGTTCCCCCCCGGGTGCTTTCATTCTACTCTTATCCTTTATATTCCTTAATTAACAGTGCAGATAAATATAAAAAAGAAACTTGAATCAGGTAGGTGCATTAAGGAAAAAAATCCACATTTTTAGTTTTTACAGGAATTTAAACCTAGGACCCTGATGCTGAAAGGCAGTGGTGCCAACCACTCAGCTACATTGTGGCTACTCATAGTTGTTGTATTTTAGGTTAATTGACTTCACATATACATACCTTTTGTTTGACTACAGACTCAGGAGTGGGCATATTGTGGGTAAAGGCATGGAGATGTCAAGCCTGCTGTGTCACATGCTATGCAGTTCAAAAAAATTATACATGCCCTCTTTTGAACACACTGAAGGCTAAAGAGAGGACAACGGGACATGAAATGCTTTCGAGGTAAAACCCCTTCAAGGACACATCTCCTCATTTGAAGATTCTGTCCAAGTCCTTCATGGCGGTTCTCCCAAGAGTAACTTGTCTTTGAATCTCCTGGCTGCTTGTTCTTTTGGTATTAATTATTTATCCAAGTACTATGAAGCCTTTGCTACATCTCTTTCTTCTCCATTAACTGTGGAATTTGACATTTTACTGGTTCTTATGATCTTTGTCTTATTCTCATTGAGATACAATTCAAATTTCTGAATGTTCTTTTATCTTCATAAACAAGTGTAACTATCGTCCATATCCTCAGTCTTCTCTCTCACCTTCTAAAACAAACATGGAGAAAATGGAGTTCATCATCCCCCTCTACCCCCCTCCTGCTCTATCCATCACAGTCAATGGTTTTTTACGCCTTTACCCGTCCCAAGTTACTGCCTTTGGGATAACTTTCAAATTTTCCCATCCTTCAAGTACAATCCCAAACCCTCACCTCTGCCTGCCGCCTCCACCTGAAAAATATCTTTCGAATCCGCTCATTCATTTTGATGCAACAGAAATGTTATCCCATTCCTTTGCCATCTCCCTCCTAGACTGCTGCAACATCCTTCTCTGTGGCCTTCTGTCTCACACTCCTGCTCCTGTACAATCCATCCTCCATTTCGCTGCCTGTCATATCCACCTCTCTCCTCGATACCGCTTTGCCTCACCCCTCCCTTCATTGCAGGGGCGTTGCTAGGGTCCTAAAACATCCGGGGCTCGGGCCCTTTGTGTTTTTCCCGCCTCTTTTGTGAACTGCGGATGTTTTTTTACAGAGAAAAACCTTTTTGTTCCTGTCACTAATTTTTTGAAACATTCCACACGACCCCTTCCATCTCCTCAGCAGTCACGTACATAAAAAATCCCAATGAAAATTTATTTTTTTCGGGAACTTCTCACCTTCATATGACAATACCCCCTAAACGTCCCCAAAAATACACCGATAAAATGGAGGCAAATTACCAGAAAAGGGTTTTGGGGACAAAAAACCCTTTCCTAAAAAACCAAGGGAAAAAAAATATTACAAACTTAAGGCTAAAAATAATCCTGCCAGACCCTCCCGAACGCGACCCCCCATGTGATACCAGCTGTAACAGGCTTGATTACATATACCCCCGCCATACAGTCATTTTGTGGTAGTTACTAGTTTTTATTTTGACTCTGCAGACATATAAGTGTTTTTACCTGCTGTTACTTTTAGTAACTCACGGAGACGTCTTTTCGGGATCGCGTCGTTAATTTTCCCTTTTCTTCCCCAAATGGGTTCACACCTTCATGTAAATTTACTCCCGGCCAATACTGTCCCTGAGGATTTGGACAAAAATATCTTAGAACCCCTCACTTTTCCCAGCAATCCTTAATTTTAGGTATGCGCCCACCCGTTAGGTATTGGGGGCACGAACCCAGTATATGGGGCCACGGGGCAGGTATATGGGGCCACGGGGCGGGTATATGGGGGCCAAAGGGCAGTATAGGGGGGACTGGGGGCAGAATATAGGGGCACTGAGGCAGTTATGGGAGCCCCCTGAGGCAGGTATATAAGAGCACTGAGGATGTATATAGGGGCACTGAGGCAGTATATAGGGGCCAATGGGAGTATTTTGGGGGGCACAGGCAGTATATGGGGCCCCCCGGCAGTATATGGGGCCACAGGAGGTATTAGGGTCATTGGGCATTTAAAGGGGGCCACAGGCAGAAATATGGGGGCATTTGGGGCATTTATATGGGGGGCCCACGCGGGCGGTATAGGGGGCCCCAAAGGCAGTTTTATGGGGGGGCACGGGGCCAGTATAGGGGGCCCACAGGCAGGTATATAGGGTCATTGAGGCAGTTTTTGGGGCACTGAGGCAGTATAGGGGGCCCACAACAGGTAAAAAGGGGGCACTGAGGCAGTATATGGGGGCAATGAGGCAGTATATGGGGGCCCCCAGGCGGTATATGGGGGCACGGGCGGGTTTATGGGGGCAAGGCGGTTTATATAGGGGAAAAGGGCAGGTATTAGGGGCACGGGGCTTTCAAAAGGGGGGCTACAGGCAGGGTTATGGGGGCACAGGCGTAAATGGGGGGGGGACAGGCAGTTTTTGGGGGTCACAGGCAGTATATGGGGGCCAAGGCAGGTAAAAAAGGGGGCACAGGCAGCATATGGGGGCCACAGGCAGGCATTATAGGGGAAACAGGCAGTTTTTATGGGGGCCCACGACAGGGATATGGGGGTCACAGGCAGGGATAGGGGGGTCCGGGCAGGGATATGGGGGCCACAGGCAGGTATTATAGGGGCAAAAGGCGGGGAAATTTTGGGGGCCCACAGGAAAGGGCATTATAGGGGCACAGGCAGTATTTAGGGGCACTGAGGCAGGGAAAACCTTTTAAAAATAACAACATTAATACCCCACCTTAACTCCCCCGGCCGAGCGCGCCCCAAACCCTCTTCAGCCCGCGCTCCCCCGGCAGCCCCTCGGGCGCACGCCTATGAGCACTGGGGGCCCGGGACAGGCAGCGTCGCGATGACGTGATGTAAACCCCGGGGAACGCTCCGGTTTGAGGCGCACGGGGGGCCGCGAGGGGTCCTCACCGCTGTGGGGGACCCGGCAGCCTCGCGGTTTTTAGGCCCTGCGGGTCCGAATTTTGTCTGCGGGGCAGGGAGCGCTGCTCTCTGCCCCGAAAAAAGGCCCCAAAAGCTTGTGTTGTGTCCAGGGGGACGCCATGCAGCTGAAGACCCAGTGGGTTTGCTCCAGGCCCAGCGCAGGGGCCCTGGACCCCGGGGGGGAACTCGGGGCACAGGGGGTTTTATTCGAGGCCCGAGCCCCGAATAAAACAGCCTAGCGACGCCCCTGCTTCATTGGCTACCCATTTACCATAAAATTTAGTTCAAGTTTTTAGAATGAAAATAAAAAGGCCCCTTTTTAACCCGTTCCCCCCCTTTCATTTCCCGCCTTTTAAAGGGGGATTAGCGTCCTGCAAATGCTGCTGGAAAGGCCCAAATTTTGTAAAGTAAACAATTTTTTTAAAAATGCATGTTTTTAAAAAATGTGTATACTTTACCTAATACAGGCCTATTTTGTGCCTTCAACTTGCTGTATTGTCTTTTAATGGTGGCCAGTAATGCAGTGTGCCTGTGGCTGGGATAGTGGAGATACCTTGACTCATGTACACTCCCCCATGTTCTCCCTGGCCGGGCCACAGGAACTTATTCTCAGATTCCCCTTTGAAAGCTGAATTTTCTGGCCCCCACTTTAAAGCCAAACAGTGGGATTCGGGTTTAAACCCAAAGGGGACCCCGTTAAAAGGGGCAAAAAGGGCCTTTTATTAGGTAAAGCAGACATTTGTTTTTATTTAAATGCAATTTTTAAAAATTTCTTCCCTTTTAAAAACCCTTTCCCGCAGAACTTAGTTTGATGGGAATACCCATTTAATCTCCAGATACCTTTCCTGATGCAATCTCCACTCCTTACAGAATCTTCTTCTCTGCTTTCCCTGTGTCCCCTCCTCATACAACCGTCTTCAAGACTTCTCCTTGAGAAAGCGCCGACAAGCGCGAAACGATCGTTGGCGTGTAGCAGCTATCTGTCCCGTCCCGGAGATATTTTTATGCCGCGGCTTTGAATAAAGGTTTTTTACTGGAACTGGTGAGTGCCGCCTCTACTTTTACATTTATGTCAAGACTTCTCCTGTGCTTCCCCCATACCGTGTAGGTCACTACCACCACACATTAGACTCTACTCCACCTTTAAGTTTCCCCTCTACAAATGCATGGTTTTTTACAGTCAGATTTTGAAAAGATTTGGGTTTTGAAAACCGGGGGAAAATCTGATGTAAAAACCATCCCCATAGACCTTAATTGGAAATCCGAGCTGTAGTTTACAGGACTCTGATTTTCTGAGGTTGGATTCAAAAACCGACGGCTTTGCAAAAAAATTTGAAACCCTGTTTTAAAAATCCCCCAGAAAATTTTTTCTTTTCCAATTTTAAGAAGGGGAAAAAACCAATTACTTGGGAGGATTCTGGGCTTAGAAGTATTTTGGGCCTTCCATCGGATTTTGCCATACATCGTTCAAAAGTCTCCACCCCACAAAAAACCCCTGTTTTCCCCTACACCCCCCACACCCACATTTTCCATCCCTCACCCTTTTATCCCTGGGGCCTCTCTTGTCTGTATCAAATTGTTAGTCATTTTTGGGGACATTTTATGAAAATGTTAGGGCTAAGACTTTCCTTGTTGCCCTTTGCAATCGATGAGTGCCCCCCTTTCCCTTTTTTTAGAGCACTAGATGAAAAGAAAGGGGGGGGGGGGGGCTCTGATTTGGGGCCCCATACCCCGAGGTCCTTAACGTTTTCCAAATTTCCTTTGCTCTTATGTATGTAAAGCCCCTTGAATGAACAGCGCCCTGGAATGAACGGCGCTATAAAATAAATAATAATTAAAATGTCAAATCCTCTTCGCTTTCAGGCAGCAGTAATGTGCCTTGCATAATGAAAAGGGTTTTTGAAAAATCCTTCCACCCTTTCTCACCCCCTTTCTTTAATTTATATAAATTGCCCCTTAATGACTTTTTTCTGCATATAGATTGAATAGAGTAAGTATACCGCCCTGCCTTTAAACCACTTCGTTTTTGCTTCTTTTAGCCTTATTTTTTTTTTTGGCCCCCTGATCTTAAACTCCCATTTTTAAATTTAAAAGTGTGAAAAAATGACAGACCCGCTAATCAACATGGTTTTCTAACTGGTGGATGCACCTTCAGAGAAGTAAAACTGCTTTATGCCTGCAAAATTGTGTGGCCATAATGGTATATTTATCAATGTCCACACAATTTTGCAGGTTAAAAAAGCCCGTTTCACTGAACAAAACCCGGGAAAAACCTTTAACAAACAGTTTGGGGAAAAACCCTTTTTGATGGCAAATTTCCCCCCGATTTTTTGGCTGCACCAAAGCTGCATTTTCTTACCCTTTAAAAGGGGGTTTTCTCCCCCCCAGAGTTTCATAGGGTGCATCCTGTACTTCTGGTCAGGGCTGTCTGAAATTAGATACGAGCTCTGTGCAAATTTACTCCCCTGTTTTCAACTCCGTTTTTTTCAGTCTTCAAATTTGTTTAGATTGCTTGAAGCTTCTCTGAAACTGCTAGAGGAGATTTATCTAAAAACAAACGGGGTCGCTAGGCAGTTTTTCCGGGGGGTCGGGCCCGGAAAAAAAACCCCCCCTCCCCGAACCTCCCAAAGGGTCCAGGGGGCTGCCGTGGGCCCGGAGCACCGGGCTGGGCCCTTCAGCTGATGTGTTTTCCATGGGCACACATAAAAGTAAAGGGGGTTTTGCGGAGCAGAGACGGGGGCGCTCCCCGCTTCAGACAGTTGGGCGGATGGCCCCCCGAGTCGACAATGCGGGGCCCCCCGGGGGCCCCTTAGCCTTGAGGACCCGCCCGCGGCCCGTGCTGCTCAGCTGGCAGCGGCGCGATGTAATTACCTCATCGCGCCGCTCCGGGCCTTTGGGGGCACAGCCCTCATAGGGGTGTGCGCCCGAGGAGCTGCCCGGAGGGGAGCGCAGGACTGAAGAGGACAGAACACGCTCGCCGGGGGAGTTTAAAGGGGGTATTAATGTTTTTTATTTTTAATGGCGTTTACCTGCCTCAGTGCCCTATATACCCGCCCGAGCCTCTATATACCTGCCTGTGCCCTATACCATGCCCGAGCCCCTAATACCCGCCTGAGCCCCTATATACTGCCGTGCCCCTATACCTGCCTGAGGGCCCTATTACCTGCCTGAGCCCCTATATACCTGCCTGTGCCCCTATATACCTGCCTGAGCCCTTATATACTGCCTGAGCCCTTATATACTTCCTGTGCTCCTTTATACCTGCCTGTGCCCCTATATACCTGCCTGAGACCCTATATACCTGCCTGTGCCCCTATATACCTGCCTGAGCCCTTTTATACCTGCCTAAGCCCCTATATACCTGCCTGTGCCCCTATATACCTGCCTGTGCCCCTATATACCTGCCTGTGCCCCTATATACCTGCCTGAGCCCCTATATACCTGCATGTGCCCCTATATACTGCCTGTGCCCCTATATACCTGCCTCAGTGCCCCTATATACCTACCTCAGTGCCCCTATATACTGCTTCAGTGCCCCTATATACCTGCCTCTGTTCCCCTATATAAATGCCTCAGTGCCCTTATATACTGCCTGAGCCCCTATATACCTGTTTGTGCCCCTATTTACTTCCGGTGCCCCCCGTTATACCTGCCTGTGCCCCTCTATTACTGCCTGTGCCCCCCTTTATACCTGCCTGTGCCCCTATATACCTGCCTGTGCCCCCCTTTATACCTGCCTGTGCCCCCTTTTACTGCCTGTGCCCCCTATATCCTGGAAAAACGTTATAAATAAAGAAAACTGAGAGGAACTGATAAGAATCCAATTTCCTTAAAACAGCCGTGCGGAGGTTGTTTTTGTTTCCTCTGCACCTGTATATCCAATGGATTTGGCTGCTGGATTCCTGACATGAATAAAAAGAGCGGAGCATTGTCACAACATTCGCTTATAACCAGAAATTACCAGCATTAAACTCAGGCGCCTGGCAAATAAACAAGCCCTAAATCAGCCAAAAACTAGCGATGCTTTATGTGTTACTGCATGCAACTTATTCTTCACTGTCAACACGTATATATTGTGCTAATATACTTGGAAGCTGTCCATGGTTCCACTAGAGTCTTTTTTTTAGGAGGTGAACAAGGTAGGAAAAGCAGTTTGATATAATTTCTACTTATTTCTGCTTAAAGGGGTTCTACAGGATTAACCCCTTAAAGGGGTTGTCTCACTATAAGAATTGCTGCTTTTTATGTTAAAGATGTGTCCATTACTAGTATCCTACCTATTGATAGATATCCCCTCTTGTATGGGCTGCATCAGCTCCTCAGGTCGCCATAGCTACAGACCTGTTCAATCTCTCATGACAGGCTGCCAGCACTGGTTGCTATAGCTACAGACCTGGCTTCTACTGCAGCCTAGTAGAAGCCAGTAAACACGTCATTGGATTAAAAATGAAACCAAGAAAACGATGAAGAAGAAGAAGATGAATCAATGTAGTGAGACAACCCCTTTAACGATCACTCGCCGTCTTTTGACGCATTTCAGGTCGTTCGTCTGCAGTGACGTCTTTTGGCGTCGCTGCAGACATCGGGGTTTGCAGCGCCGCGGTGCGGGGGAAACCTCTGATCCCCTGCGTTTAACCCTTTGATTGCTGCGGTCAGTGACAATAGCATAATAAAAAGGGTTTTCCCCCTCTCTTCGGGTGATGGGAAAACCCTTTCCCCCAAAGAGCCCTAAAAAGGGTACTCAGTCAGCCCTGGGGACCAAGAGTAGCCCAGGGGCTGTCTGTGTAACAAGCCTGCAGTAAGGGCACACTGTATCAAAAACTGACATAGATTATAATGTATTAGAGAGAATGTATGAGATACCACTCTGTGCCGTGATATCACGGTGCAATATCTGTCCTTTTTAGTTCTGCTACATCTGTATATCCTTTCATTGGATATCCTATAATTGACACTTTGATCAATGTAAATAGTCGGTTTTTTAAATTGTAAAAAGTATAAATTTTTTGTGTCCCCGAATAACTCAACACACCCTTCAATGTCAAAACCCGCTGGAAACAAAAGTGAGGGCCCCCTAAGTGCAACAAAAGTGAGGACCCCCCTAATGCTTTGGACAAATTGTGCTCGTGTCAGTATTTTGTGTGGCCGCCATTTTTTACCACCCTTTCCCCTTAAAAACTCTCTTGGGTGGAGGTCACAAAAAGCTTCACGGTTGCAGCCCTGGAATCCCTTTCCCTCCTCTATGACCATTCCCGGGCTGGTGGGTGTTAGAGACCCTTTCCTCCTCCACCCTTTTTGTTTGGGAGGCCCCACAGATGCTCAATAGGGTTTAGGGGGAGGACAGCCCTTTGGCGTCCCGCACTTTTTCCCTCATTTTTTTAACAGGCAGTGGTATCTTGGGGGTTTGGGGGTTGTTATATGTTGGAATACTGCCCCGTGGCCCCGAAGGGGGGAATCAGTTGCCTTTGGTGTGCAGTACATGTTGGCTTCATGGTCCCCCAATGAACTGTAGCTTTCCACGCCAGAGCATTCATGCAGCCCAAACCATACCCTCCCACCCACCTTTCTTGGCTGTAGGCAGACCACTTGTCTCTGTACTCTCCCTGGTTCCCACCCCCAGTTGACACCATTTGAAAACCCAAAAAAGTTTATCTTGGTCTCATCAGACACAGGGGCATGGTTCAGTAAACCATGTCCTTAGTTGCTTGTCTTGTGTTTGTGTTTCTTGTGATCATTTTTGAAAGGCTCCCCTTTTGGGTAAAAGCCATGAGACCCAAATTTTAAGCACTGTGCAGATACGGTCTGGGCACTGACAGGCTGACCCCCCCCCCCCTCTAATACTGCAGCAATGCTGGCAGCACTCATATGTCTATATCTGGATATGCACCTGCACTCAGTGTTTGGTTTACCATGGGAAGGCTTGCGAGTGGAACCTATCTTGTTAAACCCCTGTAGGTTTGGCCCCTGAATAAGGGTAAGAAAAGGGGAAAAGCAAGGAAAACGCTTGTCTGTCATAGCTTGGCTGCCCTCAGAAAAAGGGGGGCTAAATATGTGACAGGGTTTTCTTTAACAAGTGGAGAGTAAATGGCAAATTGTGCCCAATTTGCCATTTTCACTTAGGAATGTACTCACTTTTTTGCCATGGGTTTAGACATTGATGACTATGTGTTGAGTTATTTTGAGGACACACCAAACTTACACTGTTTTTCAAGCTAAGCACTGACTACTTTACATTGTATCAGTGTCAGATCGTCAGTGTTGTCCCATGAAAAGATATAATACAATATTTACAAAAATGTGAGGGGTGTACTGACTTTTCTGCGATACTGTAAATCTTTTATGCTTTAAACAATTTTATTATTTTCTAACGCAAAGGGGTATTCTGGTATCTAAAACGAACTCCTATAAAAAGTGTGCAGTACAATGAAAAAAAATTCAGTGTATAGTACTTAAAGAAATTTTGCAACACTTTTAAAACCTCCCTACCTCCTCCCATTGCGCTAAAATTGTCACAATGCAGGTGGTGGATCCTCTGGGTCATCACAAGTTATGAGGCAGGCCACACCAGGGAACGGAGACTAAGGGGCCAGCTGGTGCTCACCAGGGCAGGCAGAGACTTGGTCGGGTCACAGGCAAGGAGGTCAGGGCAGGCGGCAGGTAGAGAGTAGATGGAAGTCCATAGGCAGGGATCAAAATCGAAAGAACATGAAACACGGACAACAAAGCAAATGCAGGAGTGGGAAAACCAACAACCTGGCAGAGAAAACAGGGGACGGTGTCCTAGTTAAGCTGAAGATATCCTGTTTCCCCGAAAATAAGACAGTGTCTTATATTAATTTTTGCTCCTAAAGACGCGCTAATACTTATTTTTAGGGGATGTCTTATTCCTCCATGAACAAGAATTCACATTTCTTCTTGAACAACAAATCAACCTGTATTAATTACTGTAGTGTTTTCCCCAAAACAAAGCATAAGCAGCCAAAACTCTAAAATTGCAAAAAAAAAATGAAAAACATGTCTTATTTTCAGAGGATGCCTTATTTTCGGGGAAACAGGGTAGGAAGGTTTGGGGGGCCCAAGGTATTTGAAAAGACATGTGCGCTGTGGGGGAAAGGGTATTCAGGTTTAAATTAAAAAGACATGGGCAGTAAAGGAGCGGGGAGAGATGAGTGCCAAAAGGAGCAGAGTTGGGGACCACGACCATGCCTATGGCCTGGAGCAAGGATCGTGGCATGCATTGTGACAAAAATCCACAGTAACCCATACTTATCTCTCCCATCATCACCGTTCCAGCACTGCAAGGGCTCCAGTGTCACCCCCTCCTTGGTCTCTCACTGATGACATCACTTTTATTGATCACATGATGCCCCAACCAATCTCAGGTGACCAGCAGCAGATGACCACAGAGGTCAGTGATTGGCTGCAGTGTCATGTGATCAATGACCATGATGTTATCCGTGAGCAACCGAGGATGGAGCACTGGAGCTCTGGAACGGTGGTGGTGGGAGAGGTAGGGAGGTTTTAAAAATTCTTGGAAAACCTATTTTAGTACTTTACACTGAAAATTTCTGCATTCTACAGCACACTTTTAATAGGAGCCGATAAGTTGGATAACGGAAAACCCCTTTTAGGTTAGAAAATACTAAAACTGATTGAAGCATAAAATATTTAGCTCTCGCTTCTTCTTCTCCGTAGTTTTGTTCCCTTGCCCAACTTTAGATTTGTTTTTATCACTCACTGTAAAGCCACCGCAGTATAAATCCCCATTTGATATTCCGTACCTGGTGTCAGCATTCATTTACTTACTTTAAGCTAAACACAGGCAGTGAGCTGTAAACATATCATACAGATGCTACCCTTCTGCCCTTTTTATGATCCCCGCAGACCATAGCCAACCGCCTTTTAAAAATCTGGGAATGGATTTTCTCCACCATAAATAAAGGGAGGCGCTGCTGCCCTTTTAACCTCTTGTTCCCAATAAATGATTTTTATGTATTCACTTCTTCCATAAATAATTCAGAATTTTTCATTGTTTTTTTTTTTTTGTTTTGTTTAGATTGTGAGAAATCAAAGGGGGGGGGGGAAAAAAGGGGGCAAGAGCTTGAATTTTCTTTTTTGGGGGATTTCGCAAAAGAGAAGAGTATTTTTAAGACTTAGTAAAATGCAGCACTTCTATAATTCAGGAAAAGGAATAAAAATTGTCTATTTTATGTAGATTTAAAACAAAAAAAGAAAGAAAATACTGCACCGCTACATAAAATGACAATGTTTGTTCTCTTTCAGTCTTGGATGTCTTAAAATATTTAGAGAAAAAACTTCCCAAAAAAATACTTCTTGTGAGTGATCTAAAGAGAAATTAAGGGCGACATGTCCCAACACGCCAACGCCAGCTTTTTTGTTCTATTTTGCGGCAAAACTTACTTTTGACGCCATATTCTTGATGTAAATGAACTGTCGTACACCAAAACTAGGCGCATTAAATGCGGGGAACCACGCTTTGTAATGCGCCTAAATATGGTGCACTGTGCGCCCCCGTCACGAAATGGCCTATTGAGGGACCTTACATTATGTTTTGGCCCCCGCGGGAATGAGCTCGATAAACGCAACCCTATATACCAATGATATGCCACGTGCCGCGAGTTTAGCACTGCGCCCTTTTTTTATACGATGCCCTCTTTTTTGATACAATGCCCCCTTTTTTTGATACGATGCCCCCTTTTTTAACAAAAACCCCCTTTTTTTATGCAAAGTCCCTTTTTTTGCAATGCCCCCTTTTTTTATCGATGCTCCCTTTTTTTATAAATGCCACCTTTTTTTGATACGATGTACCATTTTAGGCGCATTTAGTAATCTATGAAGGTTTTACCTAGCCAATTCTTAGAAGTATTGGGTTTTAGGGCACTTTAACTGATTTAATGAGCCAAAAAATGGCATAGATACGCCACTGTTCGGACATGTCACCCTAAGTGATTGAAAAAGCTGCTTAAAATAAAAAAAAAAAACATGGGGCACATGTATTTAACGGTGTACCACTTTTTGGGGATAGTTTCTTAAAAAAACTGTTGTATCCCTGTTGTTTAGATGTATGAGCAGTCATACAAGACCACACTACTACATATCCTCATTCCTCCTACAACCGTCCTGCACGCTATAATCACTATTCTGGTTCAGACAGCGACTTTTCCACATCATCTTACAGACAACCTTTTTTAGGCAGAGGACGAGGACGACGCCCAAGACGGAATTACACTCACGACCTACACGCAGGGGGAGGAGGAGGTCCACCGGCACGCATACTAACAAGATCACAGGTGAGTCACAACTAGTGTTCAATATTTCCTCACGTAATCTTTCACCTTCAGAGATGTCACTCCTTGGTAAGGGTCTTTCTTTCTGCCCAACTTCATCCTTTGATTCCTTTACACTCGAAGAGGACTTACAACGGTTTTTTCGGTCCATTAGACTTAAAGTTCACTTTAATCTCACCCCCGACCGACCTAACTCACCCGAGACAACACCATCTACACCCCTGTTCTCCATCTCGAACTTCAACCTTAGGACTAAGTCTAATTACAACCCTCCAGCCCACTACCATCCGGTAGAGACATTTATCAATCTTGTTAAGAAAGACATATCTAAGCTTACAACAGAGATTTCACATGGACAATACAGATATCGTTCTAATCTCACATCTGATGAATATCAGGCACTACACAGTCTATGTAAAGCCTCTGACATCATTATCAAGCCAGCGGATAAGGGCGGCGCAATTGTGGTGATGGATAGGACTATGTAACTTGAGGAAATCAATCGCCAACTGTCTGATCGTACTACATACAAACCTTTAGATAGGAATCCTACCAACACCATCAGCACCTTAATCAAGTCCAAACTTGAACATTACACAGCATCCAACATTATTGACACACATACAGCAGAAGTTTTGACGAACCACCATCCCATTATTCCAGTTTTTTATGTCTTACCCAAGATACACAAGGACCCAACCAAACCTCCAGGCCGCCCTATCGTAGCTTCCACCGATTCTATCTTAGCACCACTGGCTGTCTTACTTGAAAAAATCTTGACTCCACTTGTACGTCTAATTATTCAATAGACACTTTTATTTTCTTGATAAAATTAGGTCTATCTCACCCCATTTTGAGTCC
>JAODAL010075796.1:0-13854 GCA_025379985.1 Phyllomedusa bahiana | reverse complement strand
GCAGAGGATTGTTTTTAATATCGGAGCGCAGAAATTTATACAAAACGTTACCGAGAACGTGGTGGAGGATTATTGTGTCATGTATAAAACAGAATACAACGTGTGCAATGTATTAGGATGAAATCCAGGGAGACGGCTGAAGGAAGGGAGCCTTGTCACACATTCCCAATGGCAAATCCTTATGTTTTGGTTTTTTCTTTAATACATATTTTATTGACACATTGCAGAATACATTTTAGATACAATATACGTCCTGTGTTTTTCATTATTAGTTGATAACATTGGTTAAAACATGGGTAATATATAGAGGACCATGTTAGAACGCCGCCCGAAATCCGACTGTGTTTTAACATTGCCATTCCGCTGTTTTTTTACGTGGCTTTTGTGGTCGGTTTTCGGGTTTTGGCCGACCCTAATACATTGCACTGCACTAGAATCCGTCGTTATATGGTGGATTATAGAACATGTTCAAAAAACTGGTGGATAAGAAATCTGACAATAAAAAATCCAAGCTTTGTAGAATACAGTTCGGATTTTCGATTGAGGTCTATGGGGCACTGGTTACAGTGGGATTTTTGCGGGTTCTAAATTCTAAATCTGCTTAAAAATCCGACCAAAACACAGTCCTGTGTAGACATGGCCTGACAATGGGGAAAGTGGGAGGTGGCGAGAGAAAAAAAAAGGTAAAGGAGGACACTTTCTCTGGTATATTCTTGTTTTGCAAGAATCTTGCAAACAGAAAAACAGATATTACATTATAAATATTGGTTTCACGGTTCACGCCGCGGTCCCTGACATGGACCGTGCCATGTCTCTGCTGGGGCTCCCTGTGTAAGGATCCCGGCGGCCTGGGTTCTTTGCTGTATTTTTGCCTTCCTTTTCCCCTGTTTTGGGGCCTGAACTTGCACTACCCCTAGGGCGCGGGCGTTTCCCTGCCCCTTTACTGGGTCTGGTTTCCCTTTTTGACCCGTGACACCTTCTATAAGAGGATTTCCTTTGCTCTGGGTCAGTCCAGGGTTGTGTTGGCTTCATCTGTGTCCCGAGTCCTGCCAGCTTCTCAGGTCTGTTATCCTGGACTTAACCCCTGAGATGCTGGTTCAGTTCCTGCAGTCCATCTGAGCTCCTGACCACCTGTCTGTTGTCTTCTGCTGTCCTTATACCAGTCCAGTTACCTGCTGAATCCTGCTCTTTTACCAGTCCAGTTTCCTGCTGTGTATCCTGCCGTTGCACCTGCTCTGTTTCCTGCTGCATATGTTTTCCTGCTGTACCTGTCTACCATCACTCCTGTGCCTGGAGTTCCTGTCTTGCACCTCGGCTGTCACCGCAGGTAGGCACGCCAGGGGTAGCGACCGGGGTGTTCCCCGCAGCAAAGTCCGTCCTGCTTTGCGGCGGGCTCCGGTGAAGATCGGGGGCCCCTTAGACTTCACTCCCTGGCGTGGATCTCTATCTACCATCTCGCCTGCGGTGATCACAGTGGATCCACACCCGGTTGCCTACGATCTGCGCCTCAGCACATGTTGTTACCACCAGATCATGACAATTGGAACTAGGCTTTCCCGGGCAACCTTAAGGGTATGTTCATACCATGTTTTTCAGATCCGTTTTTCGGACCTTAAATGGATCCAAAAAACGTATCTAACAATGTGCAGTGTGATTTACATTGGTTTCAATGTAAAACGCGCATCTCCGTTCAGACGAGTTATCACCGATACGTGTTTACTTGCGTTTTTCAGATCCGCTTTAAGAATTGTCATTTCAATTCTACTTGCGTTTTACGCAAGTGAAATCTCCATAGGAAACAATGGGGTTTTTGGAGCCCGAAAAACGGATTGGATTAAAATTTGAAGTGTAATACACTAAATCGGCCGCTAGAGGTCTCATTTGATCTAGAAGAACTGTTTGAACCTTAGTAACCTAATGACCCAATAGAGCAGACTGGGCAAAGTACGGCCCCCGGGCCGCATCCGGCTCCCAAAGCTCGTCGGATGGGGCCCCGCGGCGTACCATGCCCAGGTCTGCTAATAGTAGCGCTGACGGCCCGCTGCGGCCGGGTATTGCTGAGGGCCGCCACGGGCCGTCAGCGCTACTATTACTGGTGAATTAGGCAGTGACGCGATTAACTCCGCTCACCGCGCCGCTGCCTCTCCTGGGCACACGCAGAGTAATAACTGTGAGGGCCCAGGAGCTGACTGATGAGCGTCCCGGCGCTGGCGGCATGGGCGTCATCCCCGCCCACCCGCGGGGGAAGCTCTCGGATAGAAGATGAGCGCGGGTTGGCCGGGGGAAGCAGGTCATAAAACTATATACCTGCCTGTGGGAAGCCCTACCTATATGCCTGCCTGTGGAAAGCCCTATCTATTTGCCTGCCTGTGGGAAGCAGCTATATACCTGCCCGTGGGAAAACCATTCTATATACCTGATGTGGGATCCCCTATTTATTTTCCTGCTTGTGGAAGAAAGCTATTATACCTGCCTGGGGGAAGGGCCCTTCTATATCCCTGCTGTGGAAACCCCTGTCTATTTTTCCCTGCCTGGGGATGCCCTGTTATAAACCTGCCGGGTGGATACCCTGTCTATATACTTTTGTGGGAAAAGCCCCTGTCTTTTATACCTGCCTGGGGAAAAAGCCCTGTTATATACTTGACTGGGATAGCTCTGTCTATTTCCCTCCCTTTTGGAAAAGGGCCTTTGTCTATTTTTACTTCCCTGTGGATAGCCCTTTTCTAATACCTGCCGGGTGGTTTTCCCCTTTGTTTTATATACCTGCCTGTGAGAGGCCCTGTCTTTTTTATATACCTGCCTGTGGGGGGCCCTACCTGCTTGGGGAAGGCCCAAAATAGCTATTTCCCCTGCCTGTGTGGAGTTTTAAAACATTCCCTTTGCCTTTTGGGGGACCCCCAAACCCTGCTATATACCTGCCTTTTTGGGGAGTTTTAAAATTTATATTCCTGCCTGTATGGAGCCCTAAATGGGCTATATACCTCCCTTTTTTGGACCCTTTAAAATATAGCTGCCCTGAGGGGTCCCTTTTATTATTTTAAACCCTGCTTGAGGGGGTGTACCAAATCTTTTTCCGGGCTGGGGGGAGCGGGTTTTACCTATTTTTTTTCCCCTGCCTGGGGGGGAGCTGTATTCCTATTTATATTTCCTGAGGGGGGCTAAAACCCTTTTTCTTTTTCCCTTTGCCTGGGGGGAAAGTGTTTTCAAAAATACCTCCCTTTGTGGGGACTGTATCTATCTATATACCTCCCTGGGGGGGGGTGTATCTATCTATTTACCCCCTGCGGGTCCCTTATTGTACGGGGGGGGCCCGCGACCCCTTTCCGGGGTTTGGGGGCGGGCACACCCGGGGGTCGCCCACGAGCGGCACCCCCGCCCGCTTGACGGGGGGGGGAAAGGGCGCCTTCCCCGGGCCCGGGGGCCCGATCCCCCTTACAAAAACCCGGGGGGGGCCCGCTCCTTGTTGCGGCCCTTCGGGGCCCCCGGGCCCGCGCGCGCCCCCCGACATTAAGGCTGCGCGGGGGGAAATTGGCTTTTTCCCGGTCCTGCCCCTATTTAACCCGGGCCCCTTCCGGGGGCCCGGATTGCCGGATTTTAGTGCCATTGCCCCAAATTGTAAAAAGCGTTACTACCCGGGGGCCCCCGGAATTTACCGGTTTTAAACCGTCCCAATTGGGCTTCCTTTCCCTCGCCCACGTTTTGCGCCTGTTTTCCCTAGGCCTGTCCAGGGACCACAAACCCTTTGGGGGCCGGGCCTGCCCTGACCTTTTTGCCTTTTCCCCGAATACGACCCTGCCTGCGATTTGCACCACGCAAATACCTCGGCGGTCCCCCCGCAAGAAAGCCCGTCGGGGGTAAGGGACCGGGTTTAGCTCCCCCCGCAGCAAGCCCCACCCCGTTTTTGGGGCCCGGGTTTTGGTTTGAAAACCCGGGGCCTTACTTAGATTCCGTTCCCTGGCGTGGTTTTACATCGTTTGCGGGGGCCCCATTTGGATCCCCCTCTACGTAGGGTACGTGACGTAAGACCCCGGCCTTTGGGACCCCGCCCAAAGGGGTGCCTTTTTTGCCGTCTAAAAGTTTGGCCCTCACCGCCTTTAAATTGTGGCTCAGAAAAGGTCCAACAGCTGGGATCAGCAAGGGCCCAGAAACTGGCCCAAAATCCCCTCCCCCATGATGCGCAGCTCCGGGGGCCGCTCCACCCAAGCAAAAAAAACCCGGGCTCCCCGTGGCCCCCCGGGGTTTTGTTTCCCCCGTTTTTCCGGCTTAAACCGCTGGCCCCACGGCCCCCGTTTTATCTAGGGGCCGCCCCTTCAAATTTTTAAAGGGGGGAAAAATTTTCCCCAAAGGTTTTTGCGGGGGGTTTTTTTTCACCCTTAAGGGTTTCCCGGGCATTTTTTTTGGGAGTTAAATGGGAAAACAAACCCCCCCAATTTTTTTTACCGGAACGGTTTTTAAGGGTTTTTGGCGTTCTTTGGAAAAAGCCTTCTCTTCCGGGAATGCCCCCTTGGTTTGGGGTTTACCCCCCTCTTTGGGGCCCAGGGGACGTTTCCCTTGGGTCACAGCAAACCTGGCCCCATTCCTCACCGAGTTCAGGAGCTTTTGAGGAAACATCCGGGGGCTTCTTTTCTGCCGGGGGCCCGCCTTCCCAAAAATTTTGCCCCAAAGGGGGGACTAATCTGTAGTGCGTTTTTATGCCGAAAGGGTTTGAATTTCTGGTGAGTTATCCGGTTGGGTTTGAAGGGCTGACGGGCCCACCTTCAAGGGGCCTCAACCCCCCGCGGCCCCAAGGTTTCCCACTATTACCCGGGATTTCCCCTTTTCCCCCTTGAGCGACCTTTTCTCCTGGCCCCTGGATTTAAAACCGTTTTTTCGAACCCCCCCAAAAAAGGGAATTTCCGGCAAGGAAAACCGAGGAGCAAACCAAGAACCCCGACGTCTTTCCTCGTCGGGGCCCCCCAATATTTTAAAAGGCCGCCCCCCAGTCCCCCTCGCCACCTGCCGCCAAAAGAGGTTTTTGGGGTGGATCGGGGCCCCCCCTTTTTCCCTTCTAAAAAATTTGAGGCCTTCCAGAAAACGTAAAGGGGGAGAACCCTATTTGTTTTTTTGTACTTTTTGGGTTTTTTGGCGCCCTTTCCCGCCCAGACCCCCATTCCCAAATTAATTTCCAAAGGGGCCGACAAATTCCTGGACACCTTCCCCTGGTTATGCCCTCCTTAACCCTCCCCGGTCCCTTTTTGGGTTTTTTCGGGTCCCAGTTTTAGGGCTCTTCATTTCCGGGCCCCTTTTGGGTTTTCCCCCGGGAAATTTTTTTGGAAATTGCTGCTTCGGTTTTTTCCCTGGGCTTTAACCCTCCCTTTTTGGGGAATGGGTTTTGGAAAGAAGGGGCCCCTACTTTTCTTTCTCTTGGAAAATTCAAAGGACCCTAATTTTGGGTTCCAACTTCCCCCAGGGTTTTAAAAAAAGGGGGTTGCTGCTTTAAGGAGGGAAATTTTTTGCGTTTTTTCCCCTTTATCCCCCTTTTTCCTTTCCTTTCGCCCATTCTCTTGGGTTCTCCCTGGTTTGGCAACGCCACGCCCCCGTGCTGGGTTTTTGGGGAAGGGGGGGCCCGAAGTCCTGAGTTGGGGTTGGGAAAGTATTTTTTTCGCTGTTTGGTGGCACCTCCCCCGGGTTTTGCTTCCCGCTTCTTCGGGTTTCGTTTTAAACCTCTGAGGGGGCCCCTTTTCCGGGCCCATCCCAAAGGGCCTTTTCCCCAGGTCTTCCCCGAAAAGCAAGTTTGAGGGGTTGCCCCCCCTTTTCGCCCCTTTAACGGACTGCCTATTGCCCTTCCTCCCCGGGGGAAAGTCTCCTCCCAAGGGTGGAGGGCCCTTTCCCCCCCCTGCCCGGTCCCGGCCCTTGGCTAGGCCCAATTTTAAAAATTCAAGAGAATTTTCCGGGAGGGGGTTTAACCCGGCAAGTCCCCCTTTTAAACCCTGGGGCCCGGGTTCTTTTTCCGTGGCTAAGGGAAGGGGGGGTCGCCGGAGGGTTTTTTGCAAAAACTTGTTTAGGGGTTATTGGGTCTAAAAACAATGAAAAATTGGGTTTTTAAAAAACCCCCGCCTATTTCCCCCCCCGGCCCTTTGATCCGGAACTTTTTTTTGAAAATTTCGTTTACGTTTTTAAATTCCCCTATGGGGGTTTTGGATTTTTCTAAACTGGACCTCCCAAAGGGGCTTTATAATCCCCATACGGTTTCGGAGAGGGCGCAAATTTGGGAAAGAAACCGTTTTTTTCAAAAAACCCCCGCGTTGGGTTTCCCAAAAGTACCTGGTCAGGGCCCTTCCCGGGTCTTCCCAAAATGCCCCCGGCCGTTTTTAAAGGGGAAATTTTCGTAAAGGGAATTTTCCCGGGGGCCCCTCCTGTACCACATCCCGGGTTTTGGGAAAATTTTTTTAAAGATTTTTCTGGTTTTCCCCTTTTCCCGACCTTGAACCCCTTTTAAATTTTCCCCCGGGTTGCCCCCAAGGGCCTTCCTCAGACTTTTTCCTTTCTTTTAAAGGGCCCAACCCCCCCCCTTTTTGCCAAAACTTGAGAAATTGGGGCCAGTTTCTTTTTAAAGCAGGGGCCTTTACCATTTTTTTTTCCCGGTTTTTAAAACATCATTTTGAAAAAGGGCCTAAAAAGAATTGGAAAACCCCCCGCGAAATTTTGTTCCCCCGCCCAAACAGGGGGCCCACCCCAGGGGCCCTTTGGGCCCAAACCCCAAAGATTTCCTGGGGTTTCGCCAAACTATTAAAGGGAAAAATTTTTTTACCCAAAATTTTTTTCCCCCGTTTGGTGTCTCCCTTTGGGGCCTTTTTAAACCAAAAGAAAGAAACCGTTTAAACCCCCTTAATTGGCCACCAGGGGCCCAGAGGAAAAAGCCTTCTCAAAAATTTTAAAGGGTCCCTTTTTTCCCCTTTCTTCGCCATTTCTTTTTTATCGGCCCTTAAAACTAAATTTTTAAAACCCCAAATTTTTTTCCCCAAAAAAGGTTTCCGAAACGCTCCTCAGGGTTGTGGGGCCGGGGCCTTTTAACTTTTCCCAAAAAAGGGCCCAAAAGGCCAAAAAACCTCACTTGCGGGTTTTTTTTTTTCAAAAAAGTTTTTCCTTTTTGCTGAGAGGAAATATTTTCTTTTTTTGGGCCCGGGAATTTGGTAACGGGGGAAAAACTGGTGTTGGAGATCCTCCTGGGGGGGCTCGGTTAAATTGTCGCAATTTTACCGACCAAAAAATTTCTCTGACCCAGTTCCCAAAAAAGCTTAAATCCCTGGCCAGGGCTCGTTGGTCTCTTTTTCTTCTCCCGGGGTTTTTAATTTTCTTTAATTTCCCTTTTTTTTTTTCCCCTCCCTGCGTAAACGAAATGTTTCAAAAAAAGGCCCGGACGGGCCCCCCCCCTCCCGGTGCTTAGGGTTTGTTGCCCCTGGGGCGGGGCCCAAATTTTCCCGGAAAATTTTTTACCCCTTTAAAAACCGGCCCCTTTTTCCTGCCCCCAAAAACCCGGGTTGGACCTACAAACGCTTTTCCCCCCGGGCAAGACATACGTCCGTTCCGCTTTTTCGGAAAAAAGATTATTGTTTTGGGGTCAATTTTGCTCCGAAAATTGGCGGGGGCCCCCCAGGAATTTTTACAAGGGTCTGCTCTTTTAAACCCTCCCCGTTTTTTAATTTTGGTGGCCCAAACCCTTTTTTGGCCAAGGAGGGTTCGTGGATTTCGTGGAGGCCCTGCCCCTTCCCTTTGTGCCCGGGAAAACAAAGGTCTCCTCGTCTAAAAACCGAAAGGTCTGCTCCTCCCCTTTTTTTAACCTTTTAACCCGGGCTGGTCCTTTGGAAACCCATTTTTTTGGCCATGGATTTTTTTTCACGGAAATCTCCCTCCCCTCCGGGGGCAAACCGTGACTGGGGGGTTTTTAATTTTGGCCGGTTTTTTTTTAAGTTTGTCCCCACTTTTTTTTCCCCTCGGGCCCCCCCAAAAACCCCCTTTTTGGCCCCTCCCCTTTTTGCCCAGTTATTTTTTTCTTTCTTTTAATTTTTCGGTACTTTTTGGGCTCCCCCCAGCACAAAAAAGTTTGGGGACCGTGGCTTTTCCAATTTTTTTTCTCCCAGATTTTGGCCCCTCCCTCGGAAAACCCAAACTACAAAATGAAACCCCTGGACTTTCTTTCGGCCTACCCCCCCCTCTGCCCAAAATTGGCGGCCGGGTTTAGAGAAGGAGAAAACCCAGAACCTGGGTTTGGATTTCCCGCCCCAACTTTGTTTTTCCCGTTTCCCCAAATTTTTTGTTTGGGGTCCAGTTTTGTTCCCCTTTGGGCCAAAGTTTTGGGTTAAACCCCAATTGGACTCGGAAGTCTGTTGGGGGCTCCCCCCCTTTTTTAAATTTGTCTTCGGGGAACATCCCCGCCCAACCCTCCCCTTTCTGTGCCCTCCAAAAAGGGCCCCTGCTGGTGCAGGAAAAGTTTTGGTCCCAAAGGATCTGAAACCTATTGGGAAACCAGCCCCTCAACCTTTTTAAATTCCCTCCTTGCCGCCCGCCCCAAAGGCTCAACCCGGGGACAAAAATGTGAAGCCCCCTCCCCCAAACCCTTTTCCCCTTGGTTTGGCCCAAGGTTTTTGGTTGTGGCTTAAAATATATAGGGTTTTTCCCATTTTTGGCCCCAGCTTTAAGCTGGGTCCCCGGGGTTCCCGGGGTCCTTGAGGGTGTTTCAAGCGCCTTTTTTTAAACCCCTTTTTTTGCCTTACCAAGCTCCCCCTTTTTTTCCCCACTATAATCCCGTTTTTTCCTTCCCTTTTTGGGTTTTTCCCCGATAAAAACCTGGTTTCCCGCCCCCTTAAAAAATCGGCCTTCTTTGGGAAATTTGGTTTAAACCCCCGGGAGGCCGTTTTGCCCCGAGGTCCTTTTACGGTTTTAAAAAAGGGAATTTTTCTGATACATGGAAGGACGGGAAAGGGGGAGGTGGAAGCGGTTTTTTTTTAAATTGACGGGGAAAAAAAGGGGTTCGGGTTCCCGAGGAGAGGTCCTGGGACCCAAAAGGAGAAAAAAATTTTTCTGGAGGGGGAATTTAAATTCAGAAAAATTTCCCCTCCGGGGCCAGAAAGAGGGGGGGGCCGAAGGGGGGGGGGGGGGGGTACATCAGGGTTGGGGCCCGGGGGAACCCCCGTCCGGGTCGCGGGAAACACCCGGGTTGGCAACCAAAACCCCCCCCGTATGGGGGGTTGGGGCGCTAAAACCGGGGCCGGCCCTTATTTCCCCCCTTTATTTTCCCGGGGCCGCGTTCCTGTTGCGGTTTCACCCCCCGGGCCCCCCGCCCCCGGACACCCTAAGGCGGCCCCCGCGCGGGAAAATTTGTGAGTTTTTTAAAGGGGCCATTTTCCGGTTTAAATTTGGTTTTGGGCCCGGTTCCACTGCCCCTATTTTTTCCCCCGGCCCCCGGGGGGGTTTGGTTCCCGGAAATTTTTTGGTTGCCTTTTTTCCAGCCTATTTTGTGAAAAAAACCCGTTCCCTTCCCTTTTTTGTCCTTGGATTTAAAACCGTGTCCCCTTTTTAAAATTTTAGTTTCCCGGCCCCCTTGGACCCGGGTTATCCTCCCGCCTTTGCCCCTGCCCTACCGCCTGTCCACAAACCCCCAAACCTGTGCCGCCGGCCCTGCCTTTGCCTTTTCCCCGCCCTTTCGGGGGCCCTGCCTGACAAATTCTTGAAACCACGCAAATACCTCGGCTTTTTTCACCGCAAGAAAGCCCGCCCGGGGTTAAAGACCTGGTAGACTCCCGCCCGCCCCAAGTCCATCCCGCTTTGGGGCCCGGGCCTTTTTGGGGTGAAAAACCCGGGACCTACTTGGGTTTCCCGGTTCCCTGGCGTGGCTTAAAACCATCGTTTGGGGTTTGGGCCCCCCAGTGGACCACTTTTTTAAGTACGGGTTTCGTGACCCCTTAATTTTTTCTATAACCTCCTGATTTTGAGGAGGGGCATAATCTACCTTACCAAACTTACTGAGGAAGGTTTCTATATACCTGCCTTACTGGGGTATTTTTGGAAAGGAAAGGGTATAAAAGAACTTTCCCCCAAAGAAAGTTTCCACAAAAAAATTTAATACCCAAAAAAAAAACAATTTTTTTTTTTCCCCCGTTCCCCTTTTTATTTTTTTTAAATTTGCCCGGCCCCCCAACAAAAAACACGCACTTTTTTCATTGAGGCCCAGGGAAAAAATTTAATTCCCCAAACCCCCTTGAAATAGAGGGGGTTTAACAGATTTTAATGGGGTTTCAGTTTTAAAACCCCAAAAAGGGGGGGCACTTTCGCATTTTAAACAGGGTTTTTTTTCCCTTAAATAAATGATTTTTTTTTTTGGGAAAAATTTTAAAAGGGTTTTTTTTTTTAGTTTTTAAAATTATGAAAATTTTCCTTTGTTAATTTAAATTTTAAAATTTTTAAAAATTTTTAATAAAAATTTTTAATTAAAAATTTTAATATTTTTTTTTTTAAAACCCCCCCAATTATTATATTTAAACTGCTTTTATTTTCATTTTTTTAATAAAAATTTGTTTTTTTAAAAGATTAAACCCACATGAAAAATGCCTTTTGCCCAAGTTTATAGCCCCCCTCTTTTGGGCTTTTTTAGGAAACGCTTGTAAAATCCCTTTGCTTTTTTTAGCGCCCTCTATTAGGTTAAAAAAGGTTTTTGAATGGGGAAAAAAAGCACCCCTTTAAAATTTAAAAATGTGTGTAGGGGGTCCCAAGCCCGCCCAAAATTTGAGCCCCTTTTTAATATTTTTTGATAAATTAAATTCACCATTTACAATTTTTTTTGGGTTGCAGAACACAAAGGAGTTTTTTTATTAAAAAAATTTACTACAGGTTTCCAGTGGGGATATTTTAAATTTGTGACTCAAAAAAAGCTTTTGGGTTTCTTCCGACCTTTCTAAAAAAGGGTCACTATAGAAAAGGGTTTTTAGAAATGGAGGGAAAAAAGGGGGCCAGGGGCCCCTAGAAGACACAGGAACCAAATGGGGGCCCTTTCTTGGGAAAAAACAATGAAAAATTTTCTTGCAGGTTTTGTGCCCTTTTTTAGGCTTATTTAGGGATTACACTTTTTTAAAAAATGTTTGGGCCATTTTATAGAAACCCTTATTAGGCTTCCTAGGAAAAAACTTATAAAAAGGGATTGCAGTTTTTTGGGCGCCCTTTTTTTTGGCCCCTTCATGGGAAAACACAAAGAAAAAATGCTTGCAGTTTATAGCCCCTTTTTTTTAGGTTTTCCCCTGGGGAAAAAAAATGAAAAATTGCTTGGGGTCATAGTCCCCCTCTATTGGGGCTTCTTTAAGGAAACACATTTTTAAAAAGGTTGGGGAAGGTTTTGCACCCTTATTAGGATTCCTTGGGGAAACACATGTAAAATTGTTTGCATTTAAATTGGGCCCCCCTTTTTTTTAGGTTTTTCCCTAAGGGAAAACCCCATGTAAAATGCGGGGCCAGTTAATTTTTCCCCTTTTTATTGGGCCCTTTTAGGAAACCAACAGGGAAAAAATGTTTTGCGGTTTTAGCCCCCTCTATTAGGCTTCCTAGGAAAAAAATTTTAAAATGCTTGAAAGTTTTTTGCGCCCATTATTAGGTTTCCTAGGAAAACACTTGTAAAATCTTGCGTTTTTAGGCCCTCTAGAAAAAGGGCCTTCCCCTTAGGAAAACATGTAAAAATTTGTTGCAGTTTACAGGGCCCTCTATTGGGGCTTCCTAAAAAAAACACATGAAAAAAGGTTTTGCAGTTATAGTCCCCCTCTATTAGGCTTTCCAAAGGAAAAACCACATGTAAAATGCTTGCGTTTTTTATAGCCCCCTCTATTAGGCTTCCTAGGGAAAAACATGTAAAAAAGGCTTGCTTTTTTGGGGCCCCCTTATTAGGCTTCCTAGGAAAAAAAATGTAAATTGCTTGCAGTATATAGCGCCCTCTATTAGGCTTCCTGGGAAAAAACACAGTAAAATGCTTGCCTTTTAAAATTGCCCCCCTTTTGGGGCTTTCCTAGGAAACAAAATGAAAAATGTTGGGCAGTTATAGCGCCCTCTATTAGGTTTCCCTGGGAAAAAACACATGTAAAAAGCTTGCAGTTTTTAAGCGCCCTCTTTTTAGGCTTCCTAGGAAACACATTTTAAAAATGTTTGGCATTTTTAAAACCCGCCCTTATTAGGCTTTTGGGAAAAAACCGAAAAAAGGCTTGAAAATTTTTAGGGGCCCTCTATTAGGTTTCCCTGGGGAAACACACGTAAAATGCTCTTAAAGGCCCCCCCTTTGGGGGGCTTCCTAATGTGGGGTCTTAGGTTACTAAAGTTAAAACAGTTTTCCAGTCAAAGGACCTTGGGGCCTATTTATATTTAATACCCCTACATACTATTATGTAAGGGGGTAAAGTTTTTAAAAATTTTTTCCCTTTTCAATTACAACCTGTTGTATAGTTTGGAAAAACGGTTTAAAAAAAATGCATGCAAAACGCATCCAAAAAAGCATCTGAGCTGCGTTTTTTGGTCTTTTTTTGGGATGCAGTTTGGATGCAGTTTCTCTTTGGAAAAAAAACGGTTCCAAAACGTCGTTTGAAAATAGCCTTTAAAACATAACCTATATCCGGTTATAATCTTTATTACCAGGTCGCATCAGGTACCAGGGGCCCCCCAAATAGAGTTGTTTCTTGGGGTCACTGCCGGATTGTATCTTGGGGATCAAGGTAGTTGGATCTTGGGGCCCCCAAGGGGTTGGATCTTGGGGCCCACCAGGGGGGTTTTGAATCTTGGGGGGCCCCCGCAGTGGAGTGGTTTGGGCCCACCAGTGGTTGATTCTTGGGCCCCAGTGGAGTTGTTTTTTTTGGCCCCCAGTGGAGTTGATTTTTGGGCCCACCAGTGGAGTTGATTTTTGGGGCCGCCGTAGATTTTTTTGGGACCCACCAGTGGAGTTGAATTTTGGGAAAACCCAGTAGTGGAAAAGATTCTTGGGCCGTAGGGGAGAAGATTTTTGGGGCCCAGTAGTGGAGAAGATTTTTGGGGTAAACGGAGTAGATTTTGAGGCCTATGATTAAATTTTGATTCTTGGGGAAAGCAGTAGAGTTGATTCTTGAGGAAACCAATAGAGTTGATTTTTGGGGTTTCCCATAGGGGTTTGGTTTTGGGCTCCACCAGTGGGATGGTTCTTGGGCTCCCCCAGGGGTTTGTTTCTACATGTTGGTCGGGCCCTCTTCTTGGGTAAAGGGACACATATGGCTTGATATATCATATCCCTTTCTGTGTCTCAAAGAGAATATATGAAAGGGAAATGAGGACTGCCTTGCATCCGACAGCATTGATTATAACTGTATCCTTAGGAATTTAGGGAGATCAAAGTCAGAGAAGCCTCTTCTCCCTCCTTCCATGAACCGAGAGAAAATGATTAGTTCCACCCATGAGCCCTGCTATTTTCATTGGGCCCCTGTCAAGAACACCCTTCCCGAAACTTTCCCTAAGAAGTTGATTTTCTCCCTATTTCATTTTTGGTTTTTGAAAGAATCCCCCACGGGGCCCACCATGAATTGTTTGGCCCCCCCCCTGAGGTTCTAAGAGAGATAGCCCTTTTTAATCCATTGTTTTAAATTCATTGTTTTTCAGATCATTATTTTGTTTTCCCGTTCCGCCGTCTAATAAAAATTTTCCAAGGGCGGATAAGGGAAAGGGTGTTCGATTAAATTCTAGGTCAGAATCACCTGTGGCTTTAACCAATAACAAAAGAAAAGAAAAAAATATAAAAACCTTGTTATTACTGCATTTCGCGCCCCCCGCCGGAATTGTTTTTTTATAGCGCTGAAGCCCCCTAGTCTTAAAACAATTCCA
>JAODAL010075795.1:0-13855 GCA_025379985.1 Phyllomedusa bahiana | reverse complement strand
TAGATTACACGTGGCGGGCCAGGGCAGGGAGGGCTTTTTGGCAAAAAAAATGCCTGCTGGATTGGTATTGGGGGCAGGAAGGGCCCATGACGTGGGGGAAAACCCATCTGTGTCCCAGACGGAAAGGCAACATTTCCAAGGCCAAAAGCCTGGAAATGCCGACTTTTTCAGGCTTTTGGTTTGGGATGGTTTAGGTTAAAGGTTTCTTCTGCCCCAAAAACCGGGAAAGACAGAAGGCGGGCTGCTGATGGCCGCTGTCGGCGTGCAGGTCATCAAAGGGGCGGGGGGAAAAGGGGGTTTTGGTGGTTTTGGTGGTGCTGGTGGTACCGGGGAGGGTGGAGGCTGATCCTGATCTGACCTGGAGACATGGCGCTGAGGAACGCTTGGTGGTGGCGGAGGAGGAGGAGGCGGAGACAGGGGGGGTGTGACAGTGGTTGGGGGGCCCGGCGTCGGTCTGGCCTTTTTGGCCAAGTGTTGCCTCATTTCAACCCCTGCATCGCTGCATGTGACTAGAATTTTGGTGGTGGTTAACCACCTAAGGTTCTTCCTTACTTTGCTTATGGAAAAGGGGAGCATATGACATCTGGGTGAATCAGGGCTTGCTCAAAAAAGGCCCCAGGCTTGGAGGCCTGGACCTTTTTGACGGGATAAGCAAAGGAGGGGGGTTTGCGCGATGTGGCTGGCGGAATCTATCAGGGGGATTCTGTGCCCGAGCATACCCAATGTTTTCCCTTTCCTGCCCAGTGATGAAGGTTTCGCAAGCAAATTTGCTGAAAAGCCGGTGGATCGCAATGTGTATTATTCAAAAAGGTGGACCTTTCTGCCTCACCCCCCGTATGTTGCCTATAGACTTGTCCCTGGTTGTCCCCCCGGGGGGTTCTACCGTTATCGTGCCTAGATCAGGCATGCGCCTATATACAAAAAAAATTTAGAAGGGTTTATCCGAAAGACTTCTCTTGCGTTCTTTTTTATTTGAGAAAAAAAAGGTTTGCTACGCCTTATATTGAAAAAATAACGTAAAAAAATTAATATCCTTCCCACTAATCTGAACTTTTTGGCCGGTCTGGGATAGAATTTTTTCCAAATTTATTGCGGGGGGCTTAATTTGTTCGAATTCGTGAGCGACGTGTGAAAGGGGCCCCTTCAATCTTGTGAGGGCATTTGAAATACCTAAAATGCCTTTTGGTCTCTGCATTACCCGACAGTCTATAAAGGAATTTGAAAAATGAACTTTTCTGTGATTCTATATTTTTGTGTTGTTGATACCTGGTGACTTTGGGGTCTTCTCCCCCCGATCCTGAATCCCATCATATATATGTGCTCCGGTGTTCGGCGTAAAGAATCAATCTTTATATCCCGATCTGGAGAAGTGCATCTTTATAAGTAAATTACATCACTTAGCCCAAGGTACAAATAAAATTGCCAAGTTGTCTCCCGTTTTGCAGTGGCCCGACCAGTCAGGCTTGGCCAGAGATTTAGGTTCGGAAAAACTATTAGCGACAAGTCATTTGCATTTTTCTACCTTGGTGGCCCCCCATTTTGGTGCTCATCAATAAAAAGGGAAAACCCCCGACTTTGCTACAAGTGACAGAAAAAGCATTTCCAGTTAGATCTCGTTTGCCCTTTCACCATCTTTCTCGACTGACCCTAGAATCTCTTTTTTCTCAAGGATGTGGGCCTCTTCTGTGGGAGTCCCCAGCAGAAAAAATTTAAAGGCCAGGGCTGTCAAGTGCGAAAGAAAATGTGGGGAAAAAAAAATTACCGTCACGGGCGTGAATAAGGCCATAAAACGCCCGGGAAAAGGGGCATCCCCCCCTGGGGGGGGCTTGTTTGGTTAACATATCTACCGTCAAGCCAGGTGGTCCCCCTTTTCTTTATTCGTTCTTGATCCACTCCCCTTTGCAGGATGAAAATTAGGCCAATGTCTTCCCCGGATTCTGATATATTGGCAAAAAGGATTCCCTGGCCAAACGTACCTCCCAAGTGCGAATCAATTAGTCATAAAAAACCCCAGCTTCCTCCCGTGGATTCAAACTCATTAAGTGTCTCCCTTCTAAAAAAGTTGTTCTTAATCGGTTCTCTTGAAAAGTCACCCCTTTCCCTTTCCAGAAGTATTCCCCAAATATTACATGGTGACAGAAGGAAGAAATCCGGCCCTGAAAATATAGAGGGAAGCGACACTCTCGCCCTTTACTGGAAGGGGTTTGGGGTGGAGAAAAAACTCATGGGGGAATGGAGGAAAAAAATCCCAGACATAAGTTTTTATGATCTTCCCTTTAAGTACAAAGGGGGGGAAGCAAAGGGGGGGTATGTTTGGATGCACCCCTACCCCATACCCCAACTGTTGATCTGTGAGCAGCAAGTGACCCATTGTTGACCGTGTCTACCTCCCCTTGTTCTTGACTGTCTCCTTATTTCCTGGGGGCTTGCACGGATCTGTGAAATTTAAAAGGCTAGCATGCTGGTAATTTTTAAAATTAGGGGTGGGGGGCCCTTTTTTTACCCTTTTTCCTGCCCTTCCCACTGGATCCACAGTATTTTGAGTCATCAAGAAAGGTTTCCCCTATGCACTGGTTTTCCCATGTACAGTTCTCCGTCCGTCCCCCAACACGAACCTTTTCCACCCGCTTTTCATTCCAACCTGTCAATTTGTACTGCGTAACCCCCGGCCCCCACTGTAGGAAGTCGTGCCGGGGTAGCGACCTGGGGGTTTCCTGAACAGCAGCCATCCCCCCCCCTTTCAGGGGCTCTTGGGATGACCAGCAGACCCTTAGACCCCCCCGCTTTGGGGCTTATACCATCACCCGAGATGGTTCAGTGGTCCACTCTCTTGCCTTTACAAATTTTCATTTTATTGCTTTAAATAAGTATTTTATCTCAACCCAAACAGCAAGAATTTGGTCAGTTGTTTTTTTTAAGTAGCCCTCTTTTTTCTGCACTCTTACCTGTATTATTGCACCTGTTTGAATCATTCCTGTATAAAAGACATTGTCTACCCCCCCCCTCACTTTCAACCTCTCCACCATGGGGAAGCAGAGAGTGTCTAAAGGATCCCGGGACAAAAAATTTTAGACTTGCTCAAAACTGGGGTGAGTAAGGACAATAGGCAAGCAGATTGGTGACAAACAAAACTGATGGTGCAATTATTAGAAAAAAGGAAGAAAAAACAGAGCTGTCAAATTTCCTCAGTCTGGGGCTCCATGCAAGTCTCGAATTTGAGAAAGGTCAGATCCCCAAAAACTACACGGGGGACTGGTCAATGACCTTAATGAACTGTGAAAACGTCCAAAGATTACCCCTTGTAACACACTAGGCCAAATTTGGGATTAAAATCTCGCAGGGCAGCAAGGTCCCCAGCCCGGCCCGTTTGAAGTTAAAAAAAATGATCATTGGTTGATTCATGGGAGGCCCCACAGACCATTGGTTCTGGAAAAATTGGGTGTGATGTTCATTTAATCAGGTGTGTGCATGCGCAACCTAAGGAGCACTTGGGGCCCAGAAGCCATCAGTGGAATGGATGAGCACATCCATGGCTACAGGCACCCGCGAGCTGACCCCATGACGAAAAACCCGCGAAATTGTGGGTGGCCAATTAAGAAGAAAAAGTAGTTAGTATTAAATTTTCAGCCCTAGTAAACAGTAGAAAAGGTTGGACAAGGTCTCTACATATTGTGCAGAGGAAGACAAAAAAACCCCCATGATGAAAAAAATTTTTCCCGAATCCTAATATGGTGATCAGAATAATCCTGGGTCAACCCTTCTCCAGAATTCCCGTCCCCTAATTATAATATTTTTTTAAAAAAAGGGAAACTAAACCCTCTTGAACTTAGTCAAGAATAACCATGACAACTTTGTTGCAAAAAGCTCCATAAACTGATTCTAGTGTGTTTTGATCTTAATTTTCACTAGTGTTTTTTTTTTTTGGGAAAAGTTATCCCCTTATACTTATATTTTATGATTTTTCAAATTTTCATTTTTGTTAAATCAAAATTTTCAATGGTGGGAAATGAAAATTTGTCTTTCATGGTTGGGTGATTTTTATTAAAACTATTGTTTTGTCAGGACAGCAAAAAATATTATTTTCTTTCCCACGGATGCAGAGAGGGTGAGCGGTTACTTCTGTTAAGTAAGTGACAGAGTAGAATTGGAAAATGTGAGTTATTTAATTTCCCTTTCAGTTTCATCTTGTGCAAAAATAGTTTTTAGATTTTGGAGATAAATCTTTTACTCAAATCACCAATGAACATGGTTGTACTTTAAAATATAATTTTGTCGTGATATGATATCAAGCAAGGATATGCCAAAAATAAGCTGGTTTCCCAATATAGGCTTGTCCCACTGTTGTCAGAGGCTCATTCAGTGATTAAGCAAAAAAAAAAAAAAAAGAATAGGATTGAATGCTGTGCTATACTTATTTCAAATGAGGAAAACAAAAAATGAATTAAAGTCAATTGGGCTGTTGGGCATGATGACTTCAATAATAGGATAGATTCAGAAGAGCTTGGGGTTTATTTTTAAATGAAACCCTTTTAAATTAGTATGAACAGAGCTTAGGCCCCCATAGAAAAGGCTTCAAAATGGTGCAAGTCAAAGGTAGGGTATAGACCTCCGTAAATATAATAGCAAGCTGTGCACACAAAAAAAGAATTTCGATGCAAAAAATGTGTTTATTAAAAACCACAGGCTCCCAAAGATGTAAAAAATCAAGTAGTAGGTGACCCAAAGGTTCGAATTTCGGTCGAAGACCCTTTTTCAGGGAAATCACAAAACATAGAATTGAAAAAAAACTTTAAAAGGGCTGTAGCCCCTATGGTTTGCAGGAGTACAGAAACAGCCCTGCAGGCAGGGCCCTAGTTAGGGGCTGGGACTGCTGTTCGGGGCCATCCCCACTTTTAATCCGCAGCTCACCCATCACTTCAAAGGAATGGAAGAAAGAACGGTGCATGCCTGTCCTTTTTCGGCTTATCTCAATTGTATGTGGCCCCCTGCAATGTGTATAAATTTGAGATATACAGCGGTCAGAGAGAGCGTTTGCTCTTCCCCCTGCCTATATCGGGTGTGTGAGGTGATGTCATTGTGCCCCCTGCACTGCTTTGTTTTGGGGCCCCAAACCCAAAAGCACAAAGTTGGAGTCAAGGGCGCGGACTACCGAGTGCAGAGAGGTGAGTCCCTCCCTACTGGGGGCCCCTTTTATACCTACCTACTACTGGGGGTTATAGTACCTACGGGGAGGCCCCTTTTACCTACCTCTATTGGGGGATATAGCTACCTACGGGAGGCCCCCTTTATACCTACCTAGGGGGGGACTTAGCTACCTACTGGGGGCCCTTTATACCTCCCTACCTCCTTTTATGGGGGCTATCCCCCCTAGCGCGGCCCCCCCCATCTACCTACCTACCTCCTAGGGGGGCCCTTTTACATACTACGGGGGGCTCCTATCTTTTTTACCTACCTACTGGGGGAAAAACTCTACTGCGGGGCCCAAAGAACCAATACTACTGTGGGCCCCTTTTTTCATACCAATCTACTGGTGGCCCTATTATTTCCCACTGGGGGGTGCCCTAAACTACCTTTACCCCCCTTTTCCCCGGAGGGCCCTTTCCTACCGTGGGGGCCCTTTTTTACTCCCACTGAGTGGACTATACCTACATAACTTTTAGAGAACCTATATACAGTACCTACCTACAAGAGGGGATTCTATATAGCCTCTATACAACCTCTGTTCATTGGCCAACGTGTCAGGATCCTCTAGCTGTGGTCTGGGCACATGAGTAATGTTTACGTATTGTGATGTTTTGACCCCTTTGGGTATAAGGTCAGCTGTATACCCTTTCAAAAGATAATCCTGTCCCCGGGCACGTAAACACGGGGAGTGAGGGGGATGCCACTCCCATTCTCAAATTGGAACCGTTTTTCGGGTAAATTATGTGAATTTCCCATTATTTTCTATGAAACCCCAGCCCCCATTGTTGCAAGCCTTTGATCATCTCCTCAACTCTGACCGTGGATAACTTTTTCCCCCAAGAAGTCTGCTGGACATGCAAAATAAACAATAAATGTCCTTTTGAGAAAGCCCCCCCCCCTCCATGAGAGCTGATTTACTATCAGTGGAGCATCTTAAGGGGGGTCCTTTCCTCAATGACCAGTGTAAAATTTTAAAAGCGTGTTGTAGGGGAGGGGAGCAGGTAGAGAGGCCGTGTTTATGGGTGTTGGGCCCAGACTGTATAAGGGTGTTATTGGGTAATGGGGGCAGACTGTATAGGCTGTGTTATTGGTGATGGGACAAAAATTGTAAAGGCTGTATTATAGGGGAGGGGAGCAGTGATAAGGCTTTGTTATTGGATGGGGGGAGCAGAGTGTATAGGTGCGTTATATGGGTGGGGAGTAAAATCTGGGAGCTGAGATCAGAAATTGCTCAGATCTTCAAATAGAGCTGGGAGATGAGAAAAGAAGAGTTCAGACGGCTTTTTTACAACAAACCACACAACAAGGAGGTGCCTTTTTCATTTTTTTCCCCCCAGCTCAGAGGGGAATAAGCACAGAATGAGGGAGCCAATCACCAAGGGGTGTGTCCCCAATCAGGGGGTATATCCCAAAAGGGCTAAATTAAAATCAGTCAGCCCAAACACAAAAAGGGCATGGCCGACCCCCGGCTGCAGTTTTAGCTGTGAACACACAGATTTAGCTCATTTTCTTACTAAATGATTAGATAATGAAAAACCCAAAGCAAAATGCTTGTTTTTACTGTCCCATCATTAGAATGATCTTTTGAAAACCCCTTCAAATTGTAATTGTCTGAAATTTACACTGTGAACTGTGTGGTGGTGTTTTTACATAAAGGATTGACAGGTTCATTGTTTGACGCAGATTCTGCTTGGATTTAACGTTATGTCATGATGTGGCATCCAGATTAGCAGCAAAAAAACTGCCTTTGTAAAGATAAAGGATCAAAGTTTTTTTTTTTTTTAAAATTTATTAGAAAAATTTCTTTTGATACCGTATTGCCAAAAACTTTTTTACCCGCGCTGTAACAGGATTTTAGTTTAGCAACAGTTGTTGGGAAGGTTACCCTTTAAAGACATTGCTTTAATGCCTGAGGAAGTTTGTTCTTTTGCATTCCATAAAACTGCTTTGAACCTCCCATAGGAATGCAAAGAGAGAGTCATGGGGGTCACACAACCATGCTGTGTGTTTTAGCAACTCAGAGTGCAGGTCACATGGCCCAGGGGCAGCAGGGAAAAATAATATATTCAGCTGCAGATAAGCAAAATTACTTGCATTATTTTGTCAGAAAACCCCAAAAAAAAAAAAAAATCGGGATGGTTTTTAAACCGGTATTTGGGGGGTTTTTTTGGGAATTTTGCCTTGGATTTGTGTCAAATTTTTTTGTTTGAAAAAAACTGAAGTGGAGCTAATCCTAGAACAAAGGCAGGCCCCTTTTGGATTGCCTTCCGGTTGGGGTCCCCCATGTTTTTGGGGGAGTTCTTAGGCCCCCCCTGGCGCCGCCTTTAAAAGGCCGAGGGCGGGACAAGGATTTTCCCGCCTTTTTTTTGGGAAAAACTTAGCCGTAATATTTTCCAACCCCGACCGTTTCCCCCCCGTACGATTAAAAAAAGGGGAAAAAAAGCCCAAAACCCCAAAGTAAAAAGGAAAAATGTGAAAAACTTGGGACAACCCCCGGAGCCCCAAACCCATTAAAAAGTTTTTTATATTTAAAATAAAAAAAACTAAAAGGGGTGCTTTCACACAGAGTTTTTCGTGCGTTTTTGTGCTTTTTGTGCGAAAGGCTGAGGAGTTAATGCTGTACATTTCTGCACAAAAAAAAACATAAAAAAAATGCCCCAAAACGCTCCGTGGGGCCCGCTACAACAAGCAAGAAAGAACTGGTGAGAGAAACCCCCTTTAAAGAGTCGGGTGTGCCTTGCTTTAAAATCGGGACAAGCCCAACTAAACCTCATAAGCCCCACATAACTACAACCCCCAATCACATCCAGTTCAGGTCACCATCAAAAAATACAGCATATTCAAACAGAAGGAATTACCCTGACTCGGGGACTCACAGGGGACGTCACCCCTTGATGGAGTTTTTCTTTTTCCCCTTTTTCTTTCTTCTGGCCCAAACCCCTGATGTCTTCCTTTGTTGTTCCTTTCTTTCTTTCTCCGTTCCGTACAGATGCAATGTTCTTTAGTGGTCATCTCGTCCCTGTGAATTTACCAAAAATATATTTTAGACTCCTTCTTTCCAGCATTTCCTATAAATTTCCCCAAAACAGCTTATTTTAGACCCTAAAATTAGAAATTAAAAAATGTCAATAATGGCAGAAAAATGGGTAGCCCCCCATTAGGCGGGCGGGCCAGTATGTAGTAGGGAGGGCCGTATGTAGGCGGGCAGGGCCAGATTAGGAGGAGGGCAGTATTAGGGGGGCGGGGACGTATGAGGCAGAGGGACAGTATCAGGCGGGGAAAGGGCGGGGGACAGTAAAAGGGCAGCAGGGCAGTAATAGGCCCCCCGGGCGGGTATAGGGGGGCAGTGTTTTAGGCACCCAGGGCAGGTATAGGGGGCAGGGTTTTAAGGGGGCAGGGCAGGTATGGGGCAGCCGGGGCAGGGTTTGGCACCCCCCCAGGGCAGGGTATAAGCCGGGGAGGGGTATAAGCCAGGCAGGGTTAGGCGCCAGGGAGGGTATGGTAGCCAGGGTAGGGCTCATATAGCAGGCAGGGTATAGGTGGGCCAGGGAGGGTATAGGAGCCGGGCAGGGCATCTTATAGCCGGGGCAGGGTATAGGTACCCAGGGCAGTGTATGGTAGCTGGGAGGGATAGGTACCCAGGGCGGGGCATATATAGCCGGGCAGGGTGTAGGTGCCAGGCAGGCTCATTAGCTGGGCAGGGTATAGGTACCCGGACAGGCATCATATAGCCGGGCGGGGTTTTGGTAGCCAGGGCAGGGCATCATATACCCGGGGGCAGGGTTAGGTACCCCGGGCGGGGGCATCTATAGCCGGGGGCAGGGTATAGGTCCCAGGGCAGGGCATCATTTACCCAGGGGGGGTTAGGGCCCAGGGCAAAGGGGGGGGAAAGGTAGCCGGGGCGGGGCATATATAGCGGGTAGGGTATAGGTAGCCGGGGAAGGGTATAGGTAGCAGGTGGGGCTATATACCCAGGAGGGTAATTTGGGTGCCGGGGGCGGGGATTATAGCCGGGGAGGGCATCATATGCCCGGGGCAGGGCTATTATGGGCAGCCCGGGGAAGTAAGTATTTTAAAAAAAAAAAAAAAAAGTAATACTCACCCGCTTTTCCCGTTTTTTTCCCTGTCGGAGCGGGTGGCCGTCACTGCAGAGTGCGGGGCCAGGACCAGGCGCGCGATGACGTATCAAATCAACCCCTCCCCCGGGGCCTCCGGGGGAGTGAACAACGGAAAATAGTAGATCCCAGATTTTCACCCTCGGCCTTTTGCTTGCACGGTGGTGCGGGTGGCTCCCGTGATGGTGTAGGCTGGGTGGGACCCAGCGTGCACCCGGTGGCGAGGGGGGCCTTCGGCCCCCCCCAAGGGGGTCCGGTCGCTGTGCGACCACTGGGGCCCCCTTTTGCCGCCACAGCCCAGCGCTGGACTGGGGCTGCGGGGGGGAACCCCTCCTCCTCGGGGGGCGACCCGACCAGCCCTGGGGCCCCAGACCCCAGTGGCCCGCCGGGCGAATGCAGTCCGGGCCTGTAATACATCTATGCATGGAGCAGATACATGGAGCAGAAAAACTCGGCTTATACTTGAGTATATAATAATAATATAATAATAATCTTTTTTTTATAGGAAAATATTCGCAGCACTTTAAAATTTGGGGGGTAAATTTACGACATTAAATTAAAAGTATTCAGATGAGACACAAGGGGGTGGGGCCCTGCTGAAAGAGTTACATCTATTGGTTTTGTAGGGAGAGACAAAAAGGCAAGAGTGCTAGATTTACAATGGTCCACCCAGTGAAAAAATATTTTTTTTTTTTACAAGAATTCGGATAAAACCTCCCCTCTATTAATCTATATACAGTTTAAGGCTGAAAATGAGAGAGTGCTAGGGAGTGGGGGGGGAGGGGGGGGGTGTTAGGTTAGGGTTTGGGTGGGCCCAGAGTGAGAAGATTATTTGGGGCCCCTTTTAAAAGCTATGAGAGTTCTGAGTGCATGATCCCCGGGTATTTTCCCAGGAACTGGTGCCGAAAGTGTAAAGTTTTGGGAGGGGGCATGGGGGGTTTCGGATGATTGATGAGGTTAATGATATCATCAGCAGAGGGAGAGAGCGGGTGGGGGTGGGTGGGGGAGGGGGTTTAGGGAGGAGCAGTGTGGAGAGCTTTATGAGTGAGAGTGATGGTTTATGTTGTATCTGTATGGATGGGAAAACCAGTGCTGACTGAAAAGGGGTAGAGGCATCGTATAGGGGCTGGAAAAAAAGACAACCCGGGTTTGGCATTCGGGGACAGATTGGAGGGGGGGAGTTTGCACAGAGGGGAAACCGAAAAAAAAAGGAGTTACAGTAGGGAAAGAATGAAAAAGACAAAAATGAGAGTTTGGTTGTTTCTCAGTGAAAAAAGGGGGATTGGAGATGTTCTTAAAGTGCAGGTGACAGGAGGGGGAAGGGATTGGATATATGGTATGAAGGGAAAGATCGGAATTGTTTAAAACCCCAGACAGGGGGGCCTTGCTGCTGGAGTTAGGGTGGTGCCACACACTGAGACAAAAAGGGGCCCAGGGTAAGGTCTGTTGTAGATGGGGGATGATAGAAGTTCAGTTTAGTGGGTTTGTTAAGATACAGGGGGACATGATGTCAGAGAACCCAGCGGGCAGTCCTGGTGTTTTGTAGCAGAGCAGGAGTGATGTCTGGGGGGAGGTGTTAAATTGGGGTCATCAGGTGAGTTGGTACTGGAAGCCAAATCTGCTGATGGTTTTTTTCCAATGGGGGCTTTGTTTTGAGAAGAGGAGAGGACAAAAGGAAAAATTCCTGGGGAAACCCCGACGAAAGGGGAAGAGGAGAGGAGGTAGAACTGCAAATGAGACAAAAGGGAGCGGTTAAAAAGGTAAGATAAAACCCAAGAGAGAGGGGGTGTCCTGGAGGCCAATGGTGTGAGCATGTGAGGAAAAGTGGTGATCAACAGTTTTCAAACGCTGCAGAGGACCCAGAAGAAGCAACAATGAGTATTTGCCTTGAGATTTAGCTTTTTGGAGATTTGGAGACTTTAGTTGGCCCGTTTCCGGGAGTGTAGGGTGGGGAAAAACCTGATTGCAGGGATCGAAAAGAGAGTTGCAGAAGAAGCGGTTTAGGGAGAGTAGACCAGCGTTCCGGGGTTTGGAGATGAAGGAGGGTTTTAGACTGGTCGGTGTTATCAGCGCGGAGGGTCCAGAGTGGGGTTTTTTAGTAAGGGGGGTTTTAAAGTGTTTAAAGGAAGATGGGGAAAATCCCGAGGAGAAGAGGGTTAAGATTGCAGTTATTGAGAGATGAAGCTAGAGAAAAAGACTGGACAAGGGGGAGGGAAAGGGGGCACTGAGAGGTGGGGGGGGGCGCGCAGACAGCAGAAGCCCGGACACTTCTTCTTCGTGTGGTTCAAAAGCGAGAGTAGGGGGGGGGGATGTGCGGGGAGGGGCAGAGGTGTGCTTGGGGGTTTAGATGAGGTGTTTTGCCCGGGTTTTTTCAATTTTTCTTTTGAAGTGAGTGGCCAGGTCTTCAGATGGGGTCAGAACGGGGCCTGAGCTTTTGGCCCGAGAAGGGGGGTGGGTGTGGTCAAAAGGCGTTTAGGGTTGTTGTGTAAGGTTTCGATGAGGGGGGTTGGGAAAAATTTTTGTTTGGGGCTGTGAAGGGGAGTTTGATAAGCCTGAGATAAATTTGTGTGGGAAAGTCTGCAGGTAGCTTCGACTTCCTCCACAGAGCTCCCCACATTGGAACATCGGCAGATGGCGAGTCGGGGTGTGCCTGGCTTTGGGGGTTGACTCTGGTGGTGCGGTGTTTTTGAGCGGGGGCCCAAATTTTAGGGTGGTGGGGGAAAAGTTTCATTATATTGTTTGGGGGCCGGTCAGGCGGAGAGGGAGGAATTGGGGGGGAGGACTGTTGGCGTCTGTGAATTCCCGAGTGTTCATGAAGTGGTATTTCTGAATGGGAGAGGGCGGTGTGTCCAGAGAAGGGTGAGAATTTTTAAAAAGTGAAGGAAAAAAGATTGTGATCAGAGAGAGTGTAAGGAGAATTATTTTAAAATTTGGATTGGGAAAAGGTTACAGAAAACCCCGTCCAGAGAGTTCCCCTCCTTGGGGTGGGGGGAGTTAGTAAATGCGAGAGGCCAAAAGAAGAGGTTAGTGAAAGTTACGGTTAAAAATCCCAATTTAAAGTCTATGGAGTGTTTTCAGTATATACTGGCACTTCGTCTATGGATAGGTGATGATCGGAAATTTCCATGTGCTTGTCTAGGGAGGTGATGTCTTGGTATATACTGTGCACTCTCATCTATAGGGGGTGATGTCTCGGTATATACTGTTCTGCGCTCTCATCTTTGGGAGGGGAGATGTCTCTGTATATACTGTGCGGTCTCCTCTATGGAGATGCGGGGGTGATGTCTCGGTATAGACTGTGCTCTCTCGTCTGTGGGGGGTGATATCTCTTTATATACTGTGCTTTCTGGTCTACGGAGGGGTGATGTCTCGGTATATTCTGTGCGCTCTCATCTATGAGAGGGTTGCTGTCTCAGTAAAATTTGGGGGTTGTGGTCTTGGGGTTTTTTGTACACTCTTGTCTTGGGGAGGGGGGGGGGATGTCTGGTTTTTACTGTGCGCTTTGTCTATGGGGGTGATGTCTGGTATATACTGGCTCTCTCGTTTTTAGGGGTGAGTCTCGGTTTTTTAGTGTCTTCGTCTTAGGGGTGAGTCTCGGTAAATATGTGCTTCTTGCTATAGGGGTGATGTTCGGGGTTTTATGTGCTCTCTCGTTATAGGGTGATGTTCGGGTTTTACGTGCTCTTGTCTATAGGGGGTTTGGATTTCTTTTTGAAAGGGGGGGTTTTTATACTTTACGCTTTTCCCTTATGGGGGGGTGATATTCGGGTATACTGTGCTCTCTGTCTATAGGGTTGTGTCTTGTTATTGTGCTTCTATCTATAGGGGGGGGATGTCTCGGTATATACTTTAGCTCTCCCCTATGGGGGGTGTGTATCTCGGTGTATATGGGCTCTCATTATAGGGGATGTTAGTATAAAATTTTTTTGGGATTATTATTTTAAGAGCCATTATTGGGCAAATCATTATGTGTATATACATTTATGTAACTTTGCTCTTAACCCCTTACCGCCGGAGCCAGTTCTGACCTTCATGACAGAGCCCCGTTTTAAAATATTACATGTGTCACTTGTGTGAATAACTTTTTGAGATTTTTACCTATCCCAGTGATTGAGGTTTTTTTTTTCTTGACAAAATGTGCTTTCCCTTTTTTGAGATTTTCAAATTTTTTTCCCTTTTCACGGATACGGAAAAAGGGTCAGGGAAATGAAAATCAAAATTTAATTTAACATATTCTGCCGTTTTTCGGATTCCCATATGTGGTCTATTTCGCGATTTTGGCCCCAACCACAGCCCCGAATAGGAGGAGCCCTCAAATTGGGGGTTTATTTTCATTACGATTTCTTAAAAGGCGCCATTAGGTTTGCGGATGCCCTTTAAGGGGCTGAAACTAAAAACTCCCCTAAAAAAGACCCCATATTGGAAATATTTCCCCTAAGGAAAATTCCAGGGGTGTAGTGAGTATAAGACCACAAGGTGATTCCCAAAATTTGCGTTTGGCCTGTGAAAATGAAAAAAAAAAAAATTTCCCTCAATCTGAATTATTGGTGAAAATG
>JAODAL010075794.1:0-13855 GCA_025379985.1 Phyllomedusa bahiana | reverse complement strand
TCAAATAGCTTATAACACAAAAAAAACAATTTAGAGAAAGTATAATGCAATATTATTACCCCGATGGTATGTGTCAAAAGAGTCTCCCTACGCGCGTTTCACGTCTAGCTTCTTCAGGGGAGCATAACCATATGACTATAAAAACCACTTTATATAGATGGCCCAACAATCTGTTCTAATACACGCACCTGTAATAGTTTCAATGGCGCTTCCCACCGCATACCCACTGGAGTCTGTCAGCGCCAAGGAAAGGCGTCACACCAGCGCGCCACGCAATAATCCCAGACGCGTCATGTGTACGTCAGCACGCCAGTGCCCATATTATTATTCATTTTATATACACATCGGGACAACTTCGGCAGTATTATCATTTGATTTCGGCCATGTAAAGTTTTTATTTAGATTGTTTTTAGAAAACCATAGGAGCGTCGCTCGCTCTCCCATTGGTCCAAAATAACCGCGCCTCTTTTAATTTAGCCAATCACAAATACAGAGCTCGCTCTGCATTTTTTTTCCCATAGAACTCTATGAGAAAGTAGCTCGCGCTCTGATTGGCTAAGCTGGACGACCCCCCGCCACTTCAACCAATCAGCTCTTTTCTCCCTTTTTTACTGTTTTTTGAACTGTCCCGCCTTTGAATATGTTTGGTAAATTTTTTTCTCCATAGGTTAGAATGGGCCACTGTCGCTCCTATTCTGATTGGTCAATTCTCCTCCATAGGTTTAGAATGGGCCCACTGTCGCTTCTATTCTGATTGGTGGTTTATGGCGACCAATGAGAAGAACTAAACAATTTGAATTACTGTATTTCCCGGCAATTCTTTCTATTGCAATTCCTTATGTAGCGCCGGTCTCGGTGACAAACGCGTTGTTCGGGATTTAACTGATTTATTTTTAGAGAAGGTTTGAGCTCTTTATCTGATAATGATTTACACTTAATAAATAAAAAATTTTTATTCATACTCCATGGCGCACGGCGCTGAGCGCCGAGATTGCATTGCGCCGATCTCTCCATTTGACTACAATGGGAGAAGTAGCTCGCGCTCTGATTTGGGCCCAGATAGCCAAAGCCCCCGCTAGCTCAACCAATCAGCTCTTTTCTGTATTTTTGCTGTCTTTTGAACTGTTCCGCTTTTGATTTTGATTGGTCAAAACTTCTCCATAGCTTATAATGGGTCTTTGTCGCTCCTATTCTGATTGGCTGGTTTATGCCGACCAATGAGAATAGCTTACAGAATTTGAATTACTGTATTTCCCCGGCAATTTTCTTTATTGCAATTCCCCATGTAGCGCCGGGCTCGGCGACAAACGCGTTGTTCGGGATTGAATTGATTTTTGTTTATAGAGGTTTGAGCTCTTTTTCAGAGGATATTTTACATTTAATAAAATGTTTTTTTTATCATACTCCATGCCGCACGGCGCTGAGAGCCGAGATTTTCATTGCGCCCATCTCTCCATAGACTAAATGGAGAGATGTAGCTCGCGCTCTGATTGGCTGCAATAGCCAAGCCACCGCTAGCTCAACCAATCAGCTCTTTTCAGCATTTTTACTGTATTTTGAACTGTCCCACCTTTTGATTTTGATTGGTTCTAACTTTCCATAGGCTATAATGGGTCCTGTCACTCCTTTCTGATTGGCGAGATAGCCAAGACCCCGCTTGCTCAGCCAATCAGCTCTTTTCTGCATTTTACTGTATTTTGAACTGCCTCCTTTGATTCTGATTGGACAATAGTTCTCCATAGGTTTTAATGGTTTTACTGTCGCTCCTATTCTGATTGGCCGGGTTTCTGCCGACCAATGAGAATAGCTTTCAGAATTTGAATTACTATTTTTCCCGGCAATTTCCAATATCCAAAAATTCTTGTATAGCCCCGTTTTGTTTTTTGGGGGAAAGTGTTTTTTTTTTATGTATTTTTTTTTTTTTGAGGTTTGAGCTCTTTTTTTTGAAAATTTTTTTCCCCCTTTATAAAGGGTTTTTTTTAAACCCTTTACTGCCGGAATCTTTAATATTTTCGCTGTTCCCCAAAAGCCTGTCTGAAAACCCGGAATACATGTGAGGCGCAGTCCCGAAACGCGCCCTGTCCCCGCTTGTCCCCACACACGGGCAAAGGCGCAGGGAACTTTTCCCGCTTTATGAGCGCCCCCTTTCCTGGGGAGGGGAAATTCTTAGGCGCGGGGCCCCGCACTGCGCCTAAGTCCCAACGGGGCCCCCCAAAAAACTGAGAGGCGCGGGGGATTTTCCCGAGGTATGGTCCCACTTACCTCGGGCGGCGAATCATGGAGCAGCGCCCCCACTGCGTAAGCCCCCCCCCACTGCCCCCTAAAACATGGCGAGTCGGGGCCCGGATTTTTCATAGGTTTTTATGAGCGCCCCCCATTTGCGACATAAATAGGGGCAGATTTCCCCGGGGAAAACCCGGGGGAAAAGGTGCGCCCCGAAGGGGCCCGAAATTCATCCCATGTGCCCTTTGTCTTTCAAAAATTTATTTTTCAAAAGCGGCATCCCCGATGGGAAAAGCGGATTTTAAAATATACAAAAACCCTAAAAATAAAATAAGAAAAAAAATTTAATAAAAATTATAAATAAAAAATGGTTATAAACAAACACTCCCCCAAGAAAGGGGGAAAAAACTCAAAACTTTTTAAAACCCTTAAAGGGGACCCAGCCAGTTTTGGCCTTCCTGACAAAAGCATTTTTTTTGGAAATCTAAGTGTAAATTTATGTGAGAAAAACTTTTTGCCTTTTTAAACCCTTTTCTTGTGATTCAGGGGTTTATTTTTCTCGTGACCCCATTGTGCTTTAATTTGAGTAAAAAATTTTTTTTACCCAAATTAAAATTTTTGTTTGTTGTGAAAAAAAAAAAAAAAAAAATAATTTTTTTTTTGAAAATTTGGAAAAATTTGGGCGATTTTGAAAATTTGAAAAAATTTCTGCGTTCAAGAAAAATTTTTATTCCCCAAACCAAAAATTTTTTAACTAAAATTCTCCCTAATATGTCCCCCTTTTAGGTTGGAAATTTTTTTTGAAATGTTTTTTTTTTTTTTTTTTAACGACTTTTAAAAGGGTTTAAAAATTTTTAATTTGTAATTTTCTCACATTTTCAAAAAAAATTTGCAATTTTACATTTTTTTTAGGGACCACCCCAAATTTTCCTGATGGGGTTTTTGAGGGGCCCTGATGTTAATCCCCCCAAAGTGAACCCAAATCTGGAAACTGGGGCCCTTTAAACGTTTTTAAAAAAATTTTGGGAAAGTTTGTTAACCCTTCAGATTTTTCACAGAAATTAAAGCAGGGGAGGGAAAATTTCAAAAATTTTTTCATTTTTTTTTGCAGATTTTCATTTTTACCCAATTATTCACTGGGAATTTACGGGTTAAATGTGCCCAGGAAAATGAAGGTTTTCAAATTCCCCACGGTCGCGCTTTTTAGGATACCCCAATATGGAAACCCCTTTAGGCATTTTTTTGCCTACCCAAAACCCCCCGAATAGGAGGAGCCCCCTTCTATACTCTGGGGTCTCATTTTAAATCGTTTTTTATTTAGGCCCCCCTTTTGGTTTGGGGGACCCCCCAAAGGGTGCTTAAAAAACTTAAAAAAAACCCCCCTAAATAGACCACTTTTGGGAAAAACTACACCCCTAAATAAATTTATTTTCCGGGGGTTTTTTTGAGTATTATACCCCCCCACAGGTGATTCAAAAAATTTTTTTAAAGCTAGGCTGTAAAAATTAAAAAAAATTTTTTTTTTTTTAAATTAATCTGAAATTTTTAGCTTAAAATGTTTTTTTATATAAAAAGGAAATTTTTTTTAAAAAAAAACCCTAAAAACTTTTTTTTAAAAATTTTAATCCGCCAAATTTTTCCCAATTTTGGGCCCAATTCCCTACAGGGGGTTTGTAAACTGCTGATTGGGGGGGAGGGCAGGGCGTACAAGGGAAGGGAGCGCTATTTGGCTTTTGGAACGCAGTTTTTGGTGGGGCATGTCGCATTTTTCAAAACCCCCCCAAATAGCGAACAGGCGAAAAATTTTCCCGAAGTCGGGCCCCCTTTTTTGGGTTCAAAACCCATTCAAAGGGTCTCTTTTAGGGGGGTATTTTGCTTTTTTGGGTGCACGGTGTTCCATAGTTTTTTTTTAGCTTGGGGAATTTAAAATGGGGGGGAAAAAAGCGTTTTGGGGCATTGTTTTTTGAGTTTCAAATTTTAAATTGCTTTTGGTGCAGTGTTAAATTTTGTGGATAAAAATTTACTTGGGGGGGCGGTACAATTTAAAATGATATAGGAAATTTTTTTAGTTTTTCTGTTTTTTAATTTTACAAAGTTGAAATTTTTTCCTATAAAAAATTTGGGGTTTTTTTTTGTCCTATTCTGACAGCCATAAAAATTTTTTTTTTTGTTATGTGCAGAACTTTGTAGGGCTTGTTTTTTTGCAGGGTGAGGTTTTAAGGTTTTATTTGGTAACCCTTATGGGGGGCATATGATGCTATGTTTTACTTTTTTTTTAAGGGTTTTTTTGGGGAAAGTTTTTTTAACAAAATACAGAAATTTTTTGGTGTGTTTTTTATTTTTTTTTTTTTTATAGCGGGTCTCTGTACGTATATATAAATTGGTTTAGCTTTACTCAGCAGGTCAATCGTTTTAACCGATCCCCAATTTGTTATTTTTTTTTTTATTTTCCCTTTTATCCCAATTTAAAAACACTTTTATTAAACCCAAAAAAATTTACGTTTTTGCATCGCCTTGTCCGAGAGCCATAACTTTTAAATTTTTTCTTTTTTGGGGGTTGGGTTTCTGTGTAGGGATTTTGTTTTTTGCGAGATGAGTTGATTTTTTTTTTAGTATCATTTTTGGGGGGACAAGGTTTTTTTGATCGTTTTTAAATCCTTTTTTTTGGAGGCCAGGGTGAAAAAATATGAAATCCTGTGTGTTTTTTATTTTTTTTTTTAACGGGCCCCAACCTTTGATTTTCCCTTTGAAAAGTTGGTTTTACTCTTTGGATCGCTTTTTTTATGGGATACCCTTTTTTTTTTGTTTTTTTCTTTTGGGTTGACTTTAAAAAAAAAAAAAAAAAAGTTTTTTTTGGTGTGTAAAAATATTTATGCATCGTTTTCTTTGAGGCTAAAAATTTTTTTTTTTTTTTCCTTTAAAAAACCAAGGGGGGGGCTGTATAAGGACTTTTTTTTGCGGGATGAACGGGACGTTTTAATTAGTTAAAACCCTTTGGGGGTTTTTTGGGGTTTTTGATCGTTTTTTTTTCCACTTTTTATGTGCTGGGGGGTTTTGAAAAATTAATCTTAATTTTGTGATTGTTTTTTTTTTTTCTTTTTAACGGCGTTCCCGTACGGGTTATTTAAACCCATAAACAGTTTATAGGGGCGGGTTTCGTTACGAACGCGGCGATCCCAAAAAATAGGGGGTATTTTTATTTTTTTTTTTGATTTTTTTTTGGGCGCGTTTGGGGGTTTGAAAAAGGGAAAAAAAGGGCCCCGGTTTTAAGTATTTTTTTTTTTTTTTTTCATGTTTGTTTTTTAAATTGTTTTATTTTTCCCCCTTTTTATTTTACTTTTCCCAAAGGGGGGGAAATTTGAATGGAGTTCTTTTAAAATCTCTCATTCAATGGGGGAAATCAGTTGCAAAAGTTTGTTTGCTAGGGAATTGGTTTCCCATATGAATTTGTCAGTCACGGGGGGGGGGGGGCCCGGAATGCCCAAGGGCCAAGGCCGGGGCCCTTCTTTGACGTCACAGAAAACCCGGAAGGTATTTTTCCCTTCCCGTGCTGTCTCTCAGAGGGAGGGTTTGCAGGATCGCCCGATCCGTGCGGGGCTGCCCACGACAGAGAGGCGGGGATGGGGATCTCCCCCACGGGGTCTCTTTAGTTATTGCGCCCAGACTTTCGCGAAAATTAAGGGGTTAACCAGCCCCCCCCCGGGGAGCGTTCGGGGCGGGGGGGGCCGAGGTGGGAGGGGGCAGTGTAATTTTTCAGCGACACCCCGGGGCCGATCGCGCGAACTCTGTTTTTAAAGGAGTTCGGCAAATCCTCGGGACGTTCCATAAAAAAAAAGGTGGGGTAAACCCCCCAAAGGGCCCGGGGAACAAAGGGGAAAAAGTCTAAGGTCTTTAAAAGGGGTTTATGACCTTTTTGGATGAAAAAATTTAACCCCCAGCCCAAAATTTAAACCCCCATCGGGTTTCCCCCCAACCGGGGGCCCAAAGTTCTCTTCCAATTGCCTTTGCAAATTGATTTTTACAATTCCCGATCAATCCCTTTCATTGGGGGGGAGAGTCGAAATCCCCCAGTGGTGGTTTAAAAAGAAATGTCTTGCAATGGGTTTTCCCAAAGTTGCGTAATGTCGGGAAAATTTGTGGGATCCCTTTAAATACCCAAAAAATTATTTCCTCGTAAAAACGTTTTTTTTAAATTTCCGTGTGGAAAAATATATTTTTTAGGGTTATATGAAAGGGAGAGATGCTGAGCTCTGATATTTGGGAAATTATATGATAGAGGAGATGAGCTAAAGCCCCTGTGTTTATTTAGGGTTTTTTATGATAGAGGGGGAGAAGTGACCCTCTGTGATATTGGATTAAAATAAAAGAAGAGAAAAAGATGAGTTCTGTGATATATAGGGTTATTTCTTAGAAAAAGAAAAATTTTAAAACCCAAAGGAAACAAAGGAGTGGTAAAAAAAAAAAGCACATTAAATCAGGGAGTGGCCCTACCCAATTTTCCCCAAAACCTTAATCTCATAGAAAATTAGGGAAGAATTTAAAGCCCCGAGTTCCCAAAGCGAAAAAGCCTCAAAATTTTTAAATGCTTTAGAGATGATCTAAAAAAGAGGAGGGGCCCAAAATCCTCCTGACATCTGCGCAAAAACCTCATAAATCAACTACGAAAATTTTTGGCCCCTTGCTGTGCTTGCTAAAAAGGGGGTTTTGCCCCCAAATTTTTAATTTTTTATTTGCCAGAAAAACAATATTTTTTTTCTCACTGCAAAAAATGAAAAAAATTTTTATATTTTTCAATTGATTTTCTCAAATTTATTTTTGATATTCTATCTTTCCAAATGAAAAAAATTTTTTAAACCCAAAATTTTAAAATGTTTTTTGTCTTTGTCAGGGGGCCCAAAACTTCACAATCAGCGGGGGGACCCAAATAATTATTCAAAAAATTATTTCCTTCACTGTACTTTCTCCTTGAAGCGGGTTTTTGCCATTAAAAATTGAGGTAAAAAAAAAGGGTTTTTAGAAATTCCCAAAAAAAAAGGATTTAAAAATCCTAAAAATGCCAATTGCCCCCTATCTTTGATTTCTCAAAAATTTTAAAACCCCTATACTGGTTCCCCAAAACTAGTGTGCTTTTTCCCAAACAATTTAAAAACTTAGGGGTTTGTCCCCCCCTACGAAAAACCCCCGTAAATTTAACTCTTCCCTTTATTTTTAAAAAACCGACCGTGTTAGGGGGTCTTGAAAAGTTACCCAATTGAAAAGGGGAAAGGGCCTAATGAAGAAAATAGAATTGCCATCTTTGTAGGGGGCCCCCCCTCCCCCCAACCCTTATGTAATCCCAAAAGGGAAAATTTCCCAAATAGTAGTCCCCCCTAGTGGCCCAAGAAACCCTTGGGGGGAAACTGCATGAAAAATTTTAAAAAGAAAAAAATTTAAAAGTTAAAAAATTCAAAAATAAAAAATTTTGCCACAACATTTTTACAAAAAAGAATAAAAAAAATTATGATAATTGGAATCTTGACTGTAAATTTAAATTAAATAATTTTTCCTTCATTTTCCTGGTATGCTAAAACACCATAGAAAAAAAATTTTCCAAATGGCAAAATTAAAAAAATTTTTTTTAAAAAGCCCTTTCAGTCATAAAAAATTTGGAGTAAAAAGTGAAAAAAAATTTTCATTTTGCCCCAAAAAAAAAAAAGTCCCAAATAAAAACTCCCCAATTTCCCTCCCAAAAAAACCCAAACCTTTAAATTTTTGGCCCAAAGATAAAATTAAACCAAAAATGTTATTGGTCATAGAAAATGGCGCTGCAGCACAAATTTAAAAGAGGGAAAAGGTTTTCTTTTTTTTTAAAAAAATACAAAAACAAAAACCCCGAAAACCCTTTAAAACCCAACCATTTATATCGACCTGAAAGAATACAGAAAAACTTCTTTTATGTGACGGGGGAAAATTTCCCTTTAAAAAACCCCCCCCAAAAATTTTTTGCAGTCCTTTTTTCAAATTTTCCCCCCATTTAGATTTTTTTTTCCGGTTTCCTAGTAAGAAATATGGTATGGCCAATGGCACTATTAAAAAGTACATCTTGCCGCACAAAAAACAAGCCCTCATTTGCCTATTGAGGTAAAAAAATAAAAAAAGTTATGGTTTTTGGAAAGGGGGGAAGGAAAAAAATTTAAAAGAGACAAAAAATTAGGGACCCACCGGTGGGCAGGGGTTCCCAATAGTCCCCCAAAAATATTTAGTTTTTTACCCTACCCTATCGCTATGATATTCCGCTTTCTCTGCGTTTCAAAACCTGACCTGAATCAAATATATAGGCAATGTTGGTAATGTTAATAATGTGTTTCCCCGAAAAAAAAAGATACCCCCCGGGAAAATAAGGGCATAGCCGAGATTTTTTTGAAATCCCTAATAAAAAAGGGACCCCCGAAAATAAGAAAATAGCGGAAATCATTGCTGCAGCCCCCCCATAAAAAGGGCCGTCCCTAAGGGTGGGCAAAAAGAAAGTTGGGGGGGAGGTGGGGCGGGTTTTTCCAAAAGCCCCCCTCACCCCGAGAAACCACCCCCGGGAAAATTTTTGTTTTAGCAGAGTGTTTAAGGACCTGTGCAGGGAGGTCATTGTGAATGTGTTTCCAAACCCCTCGGTCCCGAAAAAAACCCGGACCCGGAGACAGAAAGTATACAAGAAAGTGAGGGGGTGGGGAGGGAGAAAAGAGTAATGATATGACCACAAACACAAAAATCTCCAGGATGGTGGTTGGGAAAGCTGGAACTTCTACTCCCAGCATGTCAATTTTTCCATCCTTTGATTTAAGTTTATGCCGCTGCCCTAAAAGTCCTTCAAATACATAATTTCCTATGGTTTGTGACTCTAAACTAAACAAAAGCCCTTTAAAACTGAGTGCCAAAAAATTTTGTTTTAGTGTTGGGACTCACAAGAAATGGGGGAGCCCCTGAAAAAGGTTTTTGAGCTTGTGTCATGGGGGCCCCTTTTCCCAAATATATAACCCCTCATATTTTTTTATTTTTCCAGTATGCCCTTTTTTATTTGCCCCAAAAGTTTGGGGAGCCAAAAGTGTGCCAGTGTTTTTTGTTGGACACTTAGGAAAAAGTGGGCACACCCCCCTGGTTTTAATAGTATAAGGGGTCAAATAATAGGTTGTAAGCCAGCAATTTTTGTACCACACGTATTATATTTTTTGGCAAAACTTTTTGTATTTGCCTTTATTATATGCAAATTGTAAGGGGACCGGCAATTCCCCACTCATTTCCCCGAGGTTGTATTGAGGGGATTGTTTCTATTGGTTACTTTTTCATCGGGGCAATCTCCCCCTGCATTATACGGTGGTTTTCTGCATGTGGTTTGGGAAAAGGTGTTTTAAAGTTGGTTGCAGGGTTTTTCCCTCTTGTCTTGCCCAAATTTGCCCGCCCCATGTGTTTTTTTTCCCAGTCAGCATAAATGGCAAAATTTAGCCTGCTAAGGGGGTTATGGTTTTTTTCAGCCATTGAGTGTTTACAAGCCCCAAAGGGGTTTGGGGTGGTTTTTTCTTTAAAAAAAAAAAATCAGATTTTATCCCAAAAATTTATTATTTTTTTGAACTTTCATTGCAAAAATTTCCCGTTCCCCTAATTAATATTTTCCCTTTTAAAAAGGGGTTTATTTGGTTTTTTAAGTGTTCGTGCTCTTCGTAATTTTATGGATTGAAATTTTTAAATCCCGGGGGCCCTGTCTCTCCTTCAGCGGCGTGTGTGTCTCTTTTTGTTGGGGGGTGTTTTCTCTCCTGACAGGAGGCGTGTTCTCCCCACTGAAGAGCTGTGACATATTTTTTTCTGTATTTGGTGAAAAGGGGGGTTGTCTGGACAGAAACAGTTTTGCAGCCCCCCGCAGTGTTTCTTGTGTCTGCAGACCCTTTTATCTTCCCAAACTCCCCAGCCCCCTTGCTGTGTATAACCGTTTTTACCCCAACCCGCCTGAAAATGTTGAAACACATGTGAGGAATGACACTGCCCCCCCCCCCCCCCTTTTCCCCCCTGTTATAGACTGGAGGTGTTTTGATTGTGTTATATGTAGGGAACACAGGACATAAGTCTGTGTTATATGATGGGTTCTATGAGTTAAACAGTCAGTAATTACCCAATCATTCACCTTAGAGTTGGGAAAATGATTTATACAGCCAGCAGCCCTCTCACATAGCTGGTTTTTACTGTCGGGTTTAACAGGGTTGAGAGGAGTGAACAAAGAGTGTGCAGGCAGCCCATCAGCACTGGGGCGTGTCCAGGACGTTTCCTGTCTGGGGGCGTATCCCAACAGGCTGAATGACATGTCAGTCAGCCATTCAACGTGCAGGGTGCGTGTATGGGGGGGGGGGGTGAACCATCCGGGGGCGTGTCAACTAGACAATCACAGAGAAGGGGGCATGGCCCAACTAGCAGCAGCAGAGATAGAAAACAGATCCACAGAAAAGCTTATATCTACTATATTAAGTGACTTCGGTAATGCAACCCAATTACAAAAGTGCTTATTTTTACTGTCCCCATAATCTGAGATATGATCTTTGTAGCGAGAAACCCCTTTCACTACAATAACAATACCCCATTTATTTATTTTTTTAAATTATAATTCCATGATTTTTCTCACATACCTCCAAAATGGTTTTCTCCCTGTTATTCATAGTTATTCTTTTACTGTCACTTTTCTGTTTTCCCAGTACAGTACAGGTTGCTTAATTCATTTTTTACCATCTCATAAAAAATTTTTCCGTAAAATGATCTCACTTTTGTTATAGAACAGGGGGTCGTTTTTTTCAATTATGTAATAATGGATTTATTGCAAATTTCAGCACCTAATAATTCTGAATTAAACATTTCAAACACACCCTCATTTTTATTACATGAAAAGGGGAATTTTTTTTTTCTCTTCTTTTTCAACATAGCTTTATTGACAAGCAAGATACAAATCACAAATCAGTTTACAAAAGCATACTTAGTTAAGGGGTACAAATGTCGCAAGTAATTTAAAGTTAATATCATAATTGTAGGGTTATTTCTAATGGTACATTCCATGGGGAAAAAAGGGGGCGGGTTTACAAGAGGAATGGGGAAAAATGTTTTAAAAAAAAAACAAAACAAGAAGACAAAAGAAAACAAACAAACAAAAAAAAAAAAAAAGGGGGGGGGGGAGACACAGGGGGGAGAGGGAGGTAGGCAGGGAAGGGGGAACCCAATAAAAAGGTTTGTAAAGTCTCAAGACAGAAAGAGTGCCAACCACCCAATCAAAATATTAGTGTCTATTATCTTCATTCTGAAAAAAACTTTGAGATCTCGGTTCACAATTTTTGTAAAAAAAGGTTTAAGCTGCCCAGATTTTTAAATGTGATTAAAAATGGGCAGTCTTATGCTATCTTTTCTCTCAATCGACCCAATCAGGCCTTTTCACTGGGTCAACCGCCCCTCCTTATTCAGAGGAAAAAATAAAAAAACACCCAAAACCGCAAGCTGCCCTTTTTATGACAGCCTGTGAGAGTGGGGGGGACAGGAACCCAAAATGGAAGCACCTCTTCCTTCCCAAAAATTTGGTAAAATCATTACAAAAAGAATCGTTGTTTCTGCCACAAAAAAATTTCTGAAAAAACGTATGAAACCGGGTGCGTGGGGGGCTGCGGCCAATGTAAATTATACATGTACACACACAGACCGCAGTTAAAATTTTTGATCAAAATATGTGAAACCCAGAGTCTCAAAGTTTTTTATGTTGGGTAGATGCATAAATGCTTCTTTTGGGATTTCCATGTAGTGTATTTCCCTTTTGCAGTAGTTGTGCCGTGGTGGGGGTTGTGGGGTGTAATGTATAATTAAAATGTGGCCCAAACCCCGCCAGGGCACCCAGGTTTGATATTTTTTCAGAAATGTTTTTGTGTGAGAAAAAAATAGTTTTTCTTGGGTACATTTATTTTAAATTTGGGAAGGAAGAGGTCCCCTTTCCATTTTGGGTTTCTGTCCCCCATCTCTCCAGGCGTCATAAAAAGGGCAGCTTGCAGGTTGGGTGTTTTTTTTTTTTTTCTCTGAATAATGGAGGTCGGTTTGACCCAGTGGGAGGGCTGTTGGCTCGAATTGAGAGGAAAAGATAGTAGGACCCCCCGATTTTGAGACCCTTTTGAAAGTCGTGGGCAGTTAAAATCAAAATTTGTGAACGAGAGTTCAAAGTTTTTTCATGTATGTAGATCCCAAAATGTTTTTTAGGTTTCCACGTGGTTTACCTTCTTTGGCATTTTGCTGAATGATAAAAATCCCCTGCTTCAAACAGAAAAATATAAATATACTTAAAGAAAAAAAATTTAAACCCCAAGAAACTTAAAAATAGGAAATAAAGCCTTCCTGATTCCTCGGACTCGCCCCGTCGCCCCCCCCCCAAACGCCCCGTCCCGGAGACTTTGGCCCTCGTTAGTCGTCCCATAGACCCGGAACCCACACACCACGCACATATGTATCAGCAAATGTCCGGTACCCCGGGCGGGGCAGTAAAACATCCACCCACCCTCCCATGTCCTATGGTGCCTGCCCAAAAGGACTGCATCTGCCTGTGGATCTCCTCCTTTGAAAAAAGAAGATCTCTTTAAACCACCCCATATGGTAGGGGGTTGTGTAGTCTCCATTTCCTGGGGATGGGCTTTCGCGTACCATTTGGAAGATATCAGATTCCTGAGAATGCAAATGACATAGGGGGGATAAAAGGGAAGAACCGAGGGATCGCCTTGCAATTTGATCCCTGTGATAATTTCAACAAGCACAACGGGCCAAAAAAGGTACGAATCTTGGCATCCCCCAAATGGGACATGTGCCGGGTGCAAAAACCGCTCTCCGCAAGTAGATGGGACCCGGGGATAGTAGAGTGTAGGAGGTGGGCACCCTTACCCCTTTGAAAAAGGACCTTTTAGTTGGTTCCTGAATTTACAGGAAACGATGCTTTTTGGTTAAACGAGGCTTTGGTTAAATCATCTGCACTGTAGGTGTTACCAGCTCCGCTCCCAGCTGGCTTGGTAATTCGGGGGTATCGCAGAACCCTCTCCAGCAACAACCCGTATATTGTTGATATCAAATGACTAGGGGGTGTTGCTGCCACAGAGAAACCCCCAAACCTGGTCAGTGCCTAACTGATTGCTTTTTTTTTTAAAAATTAAAAAAAAATGCCTAAGCGCTATACTGAAGCCAGCGTTGGGGGGTCTGTTCTGCAATATAAAACCTTTTTCATTTGTATAGCCGCTTCCTCCTTTTAAAATCTCTGAAAGGGTTGCAGGCCTTTCCTGAAATCGCGATACAGAAGCGGGGAATGTTTTTTATTTAGGGAAAGTGTTCCCTTTTAGGGGGTAAAGTGGGCCGTTGGTTCAAAAGACGTACTGCTGGTCATAGATCTATGCAATATGAAAGTGATTTGCGACACCGGGGGAAATTTGGGGAACCGCACATTTTAATCTGAAGTATCCAAACCCGGGGACCGAGATAGGGGCACACCACAAAACTCCTTCCCTCGTACCCGCTCTTGTACTGTGTGGTGAAATCATCTAATATCCCAGCAGCAGCTGCGGCTACATGTACAGTTGAGATCCGGAAGTGCCAAACCGTCCCTTCCCTTTGC
>JAODAL010075793.1:0-13855 GCA_025379985.1 Phyllomedusa bahiana | reverse complement strand
GACGGTGGTCTGTTTTTAAAGGGGCCAGGGGGCCGTTAATTGGTTTTTGACGGCCGTGGTCCTATATAAGGTATACGCCCCCAGCACTCTCTGCCAGTTTGTTGGTGTGCGTTAGCAAGTCTTGAGAGTGTTGGAAGTCCTGTCTGATTACCCGTGTACCAGTCCATTCCGCTACGTTTCCTGACCTTGCCTGTTTGCCGCCTGCCTGTCTCTGACCACGAACCTCTGCCGCCTGCCCTGACCTTCTGCCCCGACTACGCCTCTGGATTACGATTCTGTACAACGCAGTACCCCGGCCGCCATCGCAAGCAAGTCACGTCAGGGTAAGCGACCTGGTAGCCTTACGCCGCATGCAAGTCCATCCCGCTTTGCGGCGGGCTCTGGTGAAAACCGGGGGCTACTTAGACTTCGCTCCCTGGCGTGGCTTAACTATCATCGCTTGCGGTGGTCCAGCGAATCCACCTCCGCATTACAGCCACCTATATTGGGTCAGCGACGTTATGTTACTGACACTTACAGTAGCAGCTAGAACAGCTATAGTGTTGGGTGGCTGTTGCCACATTCCAAGACAGGCTTTAGGTAGTTTCCTGGAGGCTTTTAAAAAGCCTGGTACTGCAGGCGATCAGGGGGTGTGGTTGATGCCTACAGTTTGAATCTACAGGGGAACGGATGAGAGGAGGCTCTTACCCCTCTGGCTTGAGGAAGCCTGAATCAGTGGAGGATGGTGAAGTGATTGCTGGTGTTGCTGAATAGTAGATCTAAACCACAGGTTGGAGAGGAACTCTGTGTTCAGTTACTGGCTAGACAGCCTGAGGTTTTTGTTTGTTTTTTGTGACATGGTCTGTACACAAACTGTGCCAATAATAAAGCTGGCTGAGGCCAGCGTTAAATAGAAACCTGGTGTCAGACTGTGATATTTGTGCCATTCCACTTACCAAGGCGGTGATCCGCATAGCTAAAGACCACCAGGAGACTGTCAAAGATGGCCAAACATGAGTGAGGCTTTACAATACTATAATATAAATTAATCATGTCTCCCTGGAGTCTTCTTTTCTCAAGACTAAATAAGATGTTCCATTCCCCTTATAAGTTTGGTTGCTCGTCTTTGCACTCTCTCTCGCTCTATTACATCCTTTCTATAAATTGGAGCCCAGAACTTAACAGCATATTCCAAGTGAGGCATATTCAAAGCTTTATATAGCAGTAAGGTTTTTTTAAGTATAACAGGTCTTTTAAATATTGTTAAAGGAATATTAGTTGGAATTGCATCATTTAACCATATTGAGAGCAAATGTCTGTTGGCAAGTATTAGCGCATTATGAATAATCGAGGGCAAGAAGGGGGGAGTTTCCTCCACACAGTCTGAATCATCTACGAAATGAAAGTGGGCTAGCATAGGTGCTAGGGTTTTTTTTAGACGGCGTATTTGCGGGGCGTACCTTGGGGCGTAATTGCACTGCAATGCACCCAAAGTACACCACGCAAATATGGCATTGAGTACTATGATTTCACAGCATATTCCACAGTGAAACTGGATAGGGGCCGGAGCTCTATTGGAAGTATGTGCTGACCAGCGCATACTTCCAACAGCAGGCGTAAAGCCGTGTGAACCTGGACTTAGGGTTAAAGAAGGTTTAAACAGGTCTTCTACTTTTTCCAGTAATCACAAGGCTATATCCCCATAAACCGGGATAAAGACCAGTTTGTGACTGTTCGCAAGTGTTTTGAAATGTGCAGAAAAAAGTACAGAAAAAAATTAGACATTAATTACTCAAAAAATACAAAAACAAGGCCATACAGCTCAAAAGCTGGACTGAAAACTGAACCCAGTAAAGAGGCAACACTGGCCCCTATGCTACTTGGGAAAGATAAACGGTGCAGCTATTGCTGAGCAGTAGCTCACACACCCCACACTAGGGGAACAATTAGACTGCACATTAAATCATTTCATGGGCCCAACTCTAAACGCTTTTGGCGGGGGGCCCTGTTAGGGGGGTCCCCCCCCCCACCCGGCAGAATCGTCAAACCCTCCTGCCCCCAACGGGTCAGGGGGAGTTTTTTAAAAATGACGCGGGCCGGGGAGAAAGCGTTTAGGCTTACTCTGGGGCCGTGGGTCATTAAAACAGGTGGGTGAAAACGGGCCGCGCGGCGAGTCTAAATGTGCAGGGTGGAGGAAGGGGGGGGATCGTTCCCCTCCTCCCTTTCCCTGTATGTATCAGGGGGTGGTGTGCCAACGTACTTTCGTTCATCGGCAGGGGGTGTGACGAAAGGATTTCCCTCCCCCCCCTGCGAGGGTTTGGGGTTTTCCCCGGTCGAAAAAACTCTGCCGGCCCAGGGATCTTTCGGGAGCTGGCGGGTTGCGGGGAGCCTTGGTGGGGGTAAGTAGTTTTTTTTTATTTTATTTTTATTTACCCCATTGGGGGCATTTTTCCTAATAAAAGGGGGCTCTATGACTAAAAGGGGGGGCTCACTGGCTAAAAAGAGGGACTACCTGGCTAAAAAAGGGGGCACTACCCTGGTTTAAAAAGGGGGCTCTCCCTGGTTACAAGGGGGCTCACCGGGGCTACTAGGGGGGGCACTACCTGGCTCCCAAAGGGAGCACTTCCTGGCTTCAAGGGGCATTTCCCGGCTAAAAGGGAGAGGACTGTCTGGCTCCCAAAGAGGGCATTTGTCTGGTAAAAGGGGGCACTACTGGCTACAAGGGGCCTCCCTGGCTAAAAAAAAGGGCCCACAAACCTGGCTAAAAAAAAGGGAAATCCCGGGCTACAAGAGGGCATTTACCGGCAAAAGAGGGCACTGTCTGGCTAAAAAGGGGGGGCTTTTCCTGGCTACAAAGGGGGCACAAACCTGGTAAAGGGGGTTTCTCCCGGGCCCTTAAAAAGGGGGACACTGCCTGGTAGGGGGGGCACTTCTGGCTAGAGGGGCATCTCCCTGGGGCATTTGGGGGGTACAAGGGGGCACTCCCTTTGGCTAAGGGGGGTGCTGGTAGGGGGGGAATTCCCTGGGTTTTTTCCCAGAGCTGTTGTGTGGGTTGGTGGAGGGGGTGTGGTTTTTTCAAGGGGCGTGGGCACACCAAAAAAAGGGATGGGATGGTGATGAAATTTTTTGCCGCGGCGCACGCCCCCGTTTTCCATTTTCAAAAGTTCCCAAAGTATGCTTTTAAAATTGATCCCTGTTCACACAGTTACAGAAAGCCACAGTTTTTAATCATGGCCTCTTTTTTTTTTTTTTTTTTTAAAAATGTTTTTTTTGGTTTTTGTTAAAAAAGGGACTTGATCCTTGAATCCCCCCCCCCCCCCCCCCCCCCCCCCCCCCCCCCGATATACCAAAACTGAGATGTCAAAGAAAAAAAATAAAATTTGAAAAACCCGGGAAAAAGAACAGAGGTTTTTAAATTATTTTGTTGAGGGGTTTTTAAGGGCACGACTCATAAACCCCTAAAAGGGCAATGTACGGAGCCAAAAAATAAAAGAAACGGAGTCGGCCAAAAAAGGCCGACAGGTTCCCTTCCAATTCTTTTGGGAAAAAAAGGGAAAAGGGGGGAGACCCCATCTGTTTTTCCTCGGGGAAAATTCCCATTTTTCAATAAAGGGTTTTCCAAGTGGAGAAAAAATTTTCTGTGAGCATTGGGTTTTGCATTCTCTCCCTCCGGGCCCTAAAAAGTAGGTTTGGACTTTCCGCAATTCACCTCATAAATTTCCCCCGGAAAGTGTCCCCTCTAGCCATTTGAGTAGGTTTTTTTTTTTTTTTTTTTTTTTTTTCAGCGTTTCGCTGCTAGGAGAACTATATGCGTGGGCTTGTGTAATTTATTTGACCTTTTAGGTAGGGAAAAGAAAAAAATGCGGGTTTTAAAGGGAAAAAACCTCAAGGCCCCACTTCTTTTTAAAGGGGTTTTTCCCCAAGTTTTCCCCAAAATTTTTAGGGGGATTAGGACATAGCCACTTTCCCGTGTATAAAGTGGGGTTTTGGGTGTTGGCTTTTTAGGGAAAGGCAGTTTTAGGTTAGGAGCAAGGGGGTTTGAGGGGGGATTGTAAATCCTTTAAATTTAGCTTTTTTTGCATAAAGGGTAGGGTTTCACCCCTTTTTTCGTAATCACAGCCTTGCTGATTTTGTTCCCCCTTTCCCAGGAAATTTTGAGGGATATTCACCCCGGGGAAAAAGGGCCCCCTCCCATTAGACAAAAGGGACCATGGGTTGTACCCACCAGTGCTGGGGCTCTTAATTTCGGTAAAAAAAGGGAGAGGGAGTGGCGAGAGGGTTTGGGGGCCCCTAGAAAAGGTTATAAAAGTAAATTTGTGGGAAATTCCTTTGAGGGGTTTTATCACTTGCCCCTTAAAAAGGCTCTTGTCTGTCCATATGTTAGGAAATGGGTGAAGGAGTGTTGTAAGTTTTTATGGAGTTTTGGGAACGAATGGTATCTAAATGTGTGGGTGTTAAAGAGGGGGACCCACGGGAGGTCGGGGCCCCCCCCCCTCCAGGCTGGATATGGGGGGTCACCCGGGGCCCTGTTTAAATTTTCTGGGTGTCCTGTTAGGGCATATTTTTGCTAAAGATGGGCTGAAGTTTGAAAAATTTTCCGACATGTTTTCCATGTAGCTTTTGTTCGCGCTTAAAAAGGGAAAGGGCTAATGTCTTGGGGGGAGCGGGAAAATTTAGTTTGTAAGGGGGCCCGGAAAGGTCCCAGGGGGAGCGCTAGGGTGGCCTAAATTCCCCGTGTTAAAATTGAAAATTTATTCTTGCCCCAACCAAGAAAAGTTGAGATTGCAAGCAAGGTTATGTACTTCACATCCGGAAGTTTTGTTACCACCCAATTTTTTAGGAAGAATCAGCTTCGCCAATGTTATTCTGGGTTTTTTTTGTTCGCCCAGAAAAATTTTGAAAAACCCGGGCCCCTCGTTTGACCCCGGGGGTCCGAGTTTTTAAAAAAGTGGGGGAGGGTTTGGGGAGGGGGTAGAGGATTTGGGGGAAGCTTTCACCCGTTTTAAAATTTGGCATCTAGCCGGAGGGGAGAGGGATTTTTCGCCATCTTTCCAGTTCATGTAGATCTTAAATAAATGAGGGGGGGGTAGTTTGGGGGAATTTAATGACCCTGGAGATTTCCCTATGTGGATCCCAAGATTTTTAAATTTGATTTTTCAGCGAAAATTTTAAGTGAGTTTCTGGTGGTCAAAAGAGGGTTGGGGGGTTAATGGCTAGGCTCAGAAGTTCGGACTTGGACTCATTAATTTTGAATCCCGAGAAAGTCTGAAAAAGTCGTAATTGATCGAATAGGTTTGGGAGATCTCTTTCAGGGTGGCTGAGGAAGAAGATGATGTGTTGCAAAGAGTGATAAAATTTTTTCTCGAGTGTTTTTTAAAAAGTTTCCTTTAAAAATTGGGGAGGCAAGGAGGAATCTGGCAAGTGGCTCAAGCCCAAATTAAAAAAGGTTGGGGGAGAGAGGGCATCCCCGGGCTGGTTCCCCCTTTAAAAAGGGAAAGGTTACATGGCCTCTTTACTGGGGTTTATTTTTTTTCCCGCCCTTTTTGCTATGAGTATGGTTGTTTTTGTTTATTTTATTTTTTAAAAATTCTTTTTCATTTTTTTTAATTGTACATGGAGTTTCCCCGTGTACTTGACAAATCGGGGGCACATTTTCTTGTCGCCCCCTTTTTTTATTTATAAGGGATATATTTTAAAAAGGGGGGCAAGATGGGAAGCCTAAAAACTTCCCCCTAAGGCGGGGAAATTATAGGGCCCGTAAAATGGCGCCCGGAAACCTTCTTAGGTTTTGGCTGCCCCCGCATCAGCTCCTGCAATCTCTTTCGGAGCAAAGATTGGGGGGGGGGAAATGGGGCGGCCCCTGTTCCTTTTTTAAAATAGACCAACGGCATCTAGGGGTTTTTAAAGGGGTTTAAATGCGGGATCAGAGGGGAAACCAACACCCTAAATTAAAACCCCCATGGTTATTAACTGGGGATGTACAACAAGCCTATAGAGGAGTCCAAATACTTTTGGGCCATAGAGTGTATTTACAGTATATTTAGTGCCAAGGGAAAACCGGTTTTGTGTGATAAAAAAACAAAAAAATTTTAGCAGACTTTTAAAGGGATATTTTTTTTTTTTAGGTCCAAACAAATTTGTCAGAAATCTTCCCCCGCAAGCGCTTCAGGATCCACAAAACAGTATTCACAAAAGTCAGTGCCCCCCCTCACTTTTTGTTTAAATAAATTTTATTATATATTTTTATGGGATAACACTGGGGGATAGACAATGATACAAAGTAAAGTAGTCAGTGCACAAACTTGTATTAGGGGGATGTTAAAACGGTTAATTGCAGGGCGTACTGAACCCCCCCCGCAATTTTGGGCGGGTGTTGCGGGGGCGCGCTGACGGGGCGACTCCCCCAAAGGGACAGGGGGGCCGGGGGAGCCGCCGGCCCCATAAGGGGTGTCATTACTACCCGGGGTTTCTCCCCCGGGATACAATTATGATTTATTGTACGCCCCGGGGGAGGAGGCGTAAACCATTGTTTTTATGAGAAATGTGGGATTATGTAATGAAATTTGGGGGAAAATTTTCGTCGTATTAAAACGCAGTACGCCCCAAAAAAAGCCGCAAAAAGCGCCCCCAAAATAAGCCGTGTGAACATTCCCTAACAGTGTCCCCAATTTTTTGTGCCTCAGATTAATCAAACCCCCAGTCATCAGTGTTAAACTGTGGGGAAACCAAAAATGAGTAAACCCAAAGTGACAACAAAATGGGGTTCACCCCCAGTTGGGAAAAGGCCCAAAAAATTTTTAACTCCTTTATCCTTAAAAAACATCATGGGGGGGTAGGGTGTTGAGACCTTGTTTCTCCCACCCTTCCCTTTGGGAGCCCCCCAGGTGCTAATAGGGTTTAGGTCAGGGGGACCCCGCTTGGGGCCCGTCCAGCCCTTTTCCCCCAATTTTTTTTTAGCAAGGCAGTTTGGGCGTCTTGGGGGCAACGACTTAAAAAAGGGGGGGGGATACTCCCCAAACGCGGGCGACCCGGCACCTGGCTTTCCATCTGCTTATTTCTCCCAAGAAAAATAAAATCTATTTTTTTGGGGTGTCCTCACATGAAAAGGAGATATTTTGGATTTTTGCTGTTTTTAGCAATGTGGAATAAAAATGAAACTTTTTATACTCCTCTATGAATTTTGGTGCTGGGCTGTTACTTTGGATTTTCACTGTTTTCCCGGGGGGGGGTTTTAAACCCAATTTTGACCGGGGCAAACCCGTGGGAGGCTTTGTAAGAGGGATTTTTTTAAGCAAGTGACCCTTTTATGGCAAGTTGGGTATTGGGCCCCGTGGCCCAAAATTTGCAGGGAAGGGGGGTCATGCTCTGTTTCAGTTATGTCAAAGTACATGTTGGAAATTATGGTTCCCTCAATGAACTGTTTGCTCCCCACCGGGAAACACTCGTGCGCCCCAATTCATTTTGCTCGCCTCCTGTTGACTGTTGGGGAAAACCTCTTGTCTTTTTGGGCTCCTCACGGTTGCCCCTCACACATACTTGGCACCCTCGGGATAAACAAGTTCATCTGGGTCTATCCCGACTACAGGAAAATGGTTCCGTTTGCCCCTTTTCCTTAGTCTGCTCCCTTTCAGAAAAAGTTTGCAGGCTTTTTTGTAAAATCATCTTTAGAAGGCTTCTGGGGGAAAAATTTTTTTGTTGCAGTGTGTGGCATATGGCCCAAGTACTGACAAAACTGGGCCCCCCACCCCCTTATACATCTGCATTAATGTTGAAGAATCATATGTCTTTTGTGAAAAAATTTATCTCTGTTATTGGGCAATGAGCATGTGCACTCAACTTTTTCTTTGGGCGGGGCCAGGGGAAGGCCTGTTCTGAGTGGGGAAACCCGTCTTGTTAAAGCGCTGTATGGTCCTTTGGGGCTGTGTGAAATCAGATTCCGGGGGTTGGGGAGTTTCTTATAACCCAGGCCATCTTTTGAAGAACAACAATTTTTTTTTTTTTCCCCCGCAGTTCTTTGCCCTTTAGGAGCCTGTTGAATTCCAGTGACCCGTATGGAGAGTGTGAAAAGCGGGGTAGCACCCCAAAATTTTAACCCCACCTGCTTCCCCTTCACACTCCGACCCTTTTAACTTAACAAAAGAAGATAAGGATGGAGAGACAAAATACATCGCACCCTAGTGCAATAAATGGAGTTTCCAAAATAGTAATTGTTAGTATATAACAAATACACTAACCTTTGGGAGTTGTGCAATACGAGGCACAACACTCCCTGGAGCTTCATAATAAGAACTGGGTTATAGAAGGTCCGCTGCAGCTTGTGCTGTGGCAATCCGTTTCCATCTTGGAGATATCAGAGCAAAAATCAAAGCTGTCCGTGAGGTTTATTCATCAGTAAACCTTCTACTGCCACAGAGAAGAATCAGCGCTGGACCTCTTAATCTAAAAAGTTGTTGCTTTATTGGAAGACGCGTTTCGTGCACCTGGCATTTCATCCAGTTCCATCCAGATGGAAGGTTTACTGGAAGGTTTACTGATGAATAAACCTCACGGAGAGTCTTGTAACATTAACGAATGACATGACACTGTGGAGGGGAAATGACAAATTGGGCACAATTTGGCCATTTTCACTTATGTGTGTACTCATTTTTGTTGCCAGCGGTTAAATACTGATGCCTTTGTGTTGAGTTATTTTGAGGGCACACCACATTTACACTGTTATACAAGTTGTATACTGACTACTTTGTATCAAAGTGTTATATCTTTATTGTTGTCTTATGAAAAGATATAATACGCTATTTACAAAAATGTGAGGGTTGTACTCACTTTTGTGAGATACTCTATATGAAGCTTTTGGGATAAAAACGCTCTGTATATACACATAAGGCATCCCATGTGTCTGTCCCCTATATGACTTCATCAATGTATACATTTCTAAAATGCTTTTATTAGCAATTTAGTGTAATTGTACAGTACGCCAGTTGCCTGTGGTCAAAGTACCAATATTATAGCGTGATAAGCACATAACATTGCTGACACTCCCTCCCTCTTTATTATCTTCATAAACTTCAGATTTACGCCCCCTTTTATAAGCACAAGCTATCATTATACATATCTATGAAAAGGGGGCATTTCTTCCTACTTATTAGACTTACATTTGTAGTAAAATGAGCTGAAGTAATTAAAATGATATAAAAACACCTTTCACTCTAATAAATGTATCACAGGTCAAAGCATTCGAAAAATCAGGAGATGAAACGGGCTTGTTGGATAATATTATTATGCATAATGCATAGCCCATTGAAAAGAAAGTCTTTGTTCGCACATTCCCTAGGATAAAAGTCACTGGGCTGAATCGACAGATTCTACAGGGCTTTATATTTTATTCCAATATTTAGCCAAATTTGAATCCATTTTGTAGCCATTTTTGAAAATCAGGGCACAGACAACAATGCAATCCCAATGTGAATGAAGCCTTATGAATATTTTCCAATAAGATAATAAAAATCATCAGGAGGCAACATGACTTTTGGATATGGGATGAACCCCGCTCTAACGAGTACCCAGTTAAAACCCCAAAGAATAAATGCCAAACACATTCCTTTGGTTCAAAATGGCCACAGCTTTATTAAAACCCATATAAGTACAACAAATATGGAAGGAGTCAGGTGGAGTCCCTAGACAATTGTGTGATATTCCCAGCTGTTACATGCAGCACCCGGCCAGACAGAAATAAAGGGGCGGCACGCTTGGCTTGCCATTTAGCAGAGCCAGTACACTTTAGGGGCACCAATGACCCTACGAGATCTCAGCCCTGCTTAACCTCCGTGCCCGCCCGGGATGCCATTACCATTATACCATCCTTAAGGCTGGCCACTTCCAAAGCTCAGCCTCTTCACACCATGAGATTTAACACCTCTATTAGTTAAAATAGTCCACCATAACTTGACCTGCAACTTCCACCTAAACTCCTGACCCGCCACAGGAGAGGCCTTGACACCTTAAAGGGCTCGACCCCAACAAAATGCCCTAATCTTCAAATCACAAAATGACCACTAGCAATTCGTATCTGCTCGCTACCTATAAAAGTCACCTTCCATGGCCTAAAAAGACAAATCCATGAACAAATGAAGGGTAAGTAAAGCTGTATAACCCCACTAAACTAATCGGGCTGCTGATCCAATAGCTCAAGGACCCAATAGCTCGTGAGCCAGCTGTAGCTTTAAACCCTATTAAGGGGAGCCCTAATAGGACCTAACAACAGAGAATCATAACTTAGGGCGCATGTATGTGAATCTCGAAACACTACCTCACAATGACTGATTATCAAGCTATCAATTAATATTTACCCACTAAGTTAAAAAAACTCTAAACTACCTACTCAGTCAGTATTAGCTACACTTTTCATCAACAATGTCCCCAGGATTTTTCCCCGCAATAGAACAAGGGATATTTTCTGACTCCAAAAGCATACACTCTCACAAGCCCCAGACCAATATGTGCCCCGCGATATAAAGCAGCAATACTATGCATCTTAACCCATGACCTACTAAAAACAAACATCAATTGCACAAAGTACCCAAAAGAACTACCTAGTTTTAAAGGGCAATGACTGTAGACTATTTTAACTATGTAATATCACCGTTAGCAATAGGCTATTAGTATGTAATGACAGATAGAGCCCTACAATAAACCAACCCAGGCTGTTCAGTTTATAGGAGATTTAAAGAGAAAGTTTGCACAACATTGTCCCCAACATTCCTAAGGATTGTCCAGTCTTCTAGTTAACCTCATAACCTTAAACCCTAGCGCGCAGATTGCCCCAAGGGCACCCAGATTCCTCCTGCCCTTGGCCCGTTAATCACCAGGACCCAAGGACACCATTGAGAGGAGACCAACGCGTTGCTATGGGAGCAATCCCCAAATAACCAGCGTCGTCCCACTGTGGTACACATTTGCTTGCTGTTTACTCTCTTGACGTCCAAAATCGCTGAAGACATAGCCCAGTCAGGGTGCCTTTTCTGTGCCTGGAAATTTAGATTGCCTTGCTGATGTAGGCCAGCCCATCTTGATGCTCCCCGTTTCTTCTGACGTTACAGAACGGCTTTAGCCGTTTACAAGTCTCCATGGATAGCTGATAGCCGTGTCCTAGTGAAAACCATGAGAGGAGCATGAGCATACACCAAATAATAGACAACCTCTTTTAACCTGTCACCAAAATGGGTCCTTTGAAGCTACACATCACTTTAATAAATTTTTTTCCAGCGGCAGACCCAACATACCAATTTTTGATTTAATCATTTTATTTTAGTTTTTTTTTTTTTTTATACAAGTATGGGACTTTGAGGTATATTTCTGTAAGGGAAAGTTATATCATGATGAGTTTACCAAATGGAGGGAGGGTGGAGAGAAATAACTGCGATGTTTCTTCCTCCCAATCCACGGGGAACCTACCCCCGATGATCACCTCTACACTTTAGAACCATATCTAAAAAGATCATTATCATTGGCCAAATTGTAGCAACCTCAAGGAAAAATAAATTTACATATGTATTTTAACAGATTTAATTTAAAGCTAGGAAACATGTTTAAAACAAACCACATTTGCAAAAAATCTAATATAAAACTGTGCCATATCTCACTAATAAGTAAACTACCGATCAGTAGTAAGCAGAGCCCCGTGACTCTATCTTTGATGATTGCAACTAGAATAATGGCAAAATTAAATAAGAGCCATGTAATTCATCCTGTTCTACGTCATCCTAAAAGGGAAGGAGGTCCTTGAAGATAAAAATCTGGCGACATATAAATACTCTGGACCAATTACTCCCAGCTGGTCCGAGGGCACCGTAAACCCCCAAATTTTGGCACTAAGCGACCTGGCGACCAAACCCCTAAGGGTCGCAGAAACACCATTACCCCCGGCCATACTCCACTGGCTCGGAGGCCCCAAAAGCCAGCCTTGCTGGCTCCACCATTTTTTTTTTTTTTTTTTTTTTTTTCCCTCTGTTCGGGAACTGGAAACCGTTTCCAGCTCTTGGAGCCTTACCCTAGTCGCCAGATCCTCCAAGGACCCCCTAAGAACCTTAGTACAACAGGATTATAGCCAAACTGAAGGGGGAAAGGGGGTCTTTGAAGCTAAAAAGATCTGGCGGTTTAATATCAATGCTCTGAACACCTTATCCCAGCCCATTTCACCAATGGCTCAGAGGCACCAGAAAAAACCACCATCGGGCACTGTTAACCAGCCCCTCGCCGGGACACCACCCTGCACGAGCCTCCCATAAGCGCCAGACCACACCCAAACTGGGGGGGACCACACGATGATGAAATCCCAAAAAACCAAACTTAACGACCAACTCCAAAGACCCCCTACTCACCTAATTACAGCAGGTTAGTATGCAAACTGAAGGGAAGGAGGTCTTGAAAACTACAGAGATCTGGCGCCTTATATCAATACTCTGACCACCTTACCTCTAGCCACTTTTACAGATCAGAGGTACCATAAGCCACAATTTCCAGTATGCAGGGGCCGTGCTGCCCCTTTTCCGCTGTCCTGGTGCTGTCTGCTGTTTAAATTCTGGGGTCTCTCTGTGCTGCAGGGCCAGCCCAACGGGCCCCCCGTGGGGGGCATCTGGCCCACATTGGGCCTTTCCGTTCCAAAGCCCCATGGACTCCACGATGCTCTCTCTGCATGTCTGGCGCTGCTCCTGACTGGCAAATTAAACCATTTGCTCGCCGGGACCTTACCCTGCATGAGCCTCACCATAGACGCCAGACCATGGGGACCATCACTGTGATGAATCCCCACAATATTATCCACCAACTTCATGGGCCCCCTATCAACCATTCAGCAGGGTTAATATATGCAGCACAAAATAGACTATAGTCAGCATGCCCCACGAAATATGTATCCATAGTGATACGAGGGATCAGGTAAAGACCAGACTCCACATAGAGAAAGGGGGAGCTGATACCATTTTACATAGCAGGGTCATAATACAGCCTGAGGTAAAGGTATATACCGAATCACTAAACCATAATACTAAGAAGGGGAAAATAATGCCCTGTAATAGCAGGGTCAGTAACCAGTCCTATTTATGAGTTTATTTGCTGTGGTTTCACCAACCACAACACTAAGCAGGAGAATAATGCCTGTACATAGTAGGGTCAGTATAAAAGCACTGTGATACCTGGGCTCCCTATACATCCCTGTGATAGCTGGGCTCAGTATACATCCCTGTGATAGCCTGGGCTCAGTATACATCCGTGATAGCCTGGGCTCAGTATAATTCCCGTGATAGCCTGGGTCAGTAACATTTCCGTGACAGCTGGGGTCAGTATAAAATTCCTGTGACAGCCTGGCTCAGTATACATTCCTGTGATGGCCCGGGCTCAGTATACATTCCTGTGACAGCCTGGGCTCAGTATACATTCCTGTGACGGCCTGGGCTCAGTATACATTCCTGTGATGGCCTGGGCTCAGTATACATTCCTGTGACGGCCTGGGCTCAGTATACATGACCCTGGGCAGCGCCTATCTCTAGCTGCCTAGACAACTCTCCCAATCCACACCATTCCCCTCTTTTCTTAATAAAACACTGAGACATGGATTGGATAAGTTGGCCACAGCAGCCATTTTATTAACATACATATAAATCACAAATAACAATGCGAATGGGAACTAAGTACACCCACATCCCCATACGCTAACCCTAATCTTCCTCAAAATTAACTTTCCAGAAATCAACTTGGGGCTGAGGTCCTTGGAGCCAATCAATCCTTTCCAACAACCAGGGTCTGGCGAACAAACTCCTCCTTCTTTCCTCCTCAGTTTTTTAAACCCCAGCCGTCACCCCCGCTCAGGCACCCTAGCCAC
>JAODAL010075792.1:0-13855 GCA_025379985.1 Phyllomedusa bahiana | reverse complement strand
ATTTGCGTTCCCTTTATTCCTCCTGCAGCCTTTCTATAACTCGGTGTTCCTCTTTATTCTCCTGCCCCCTCTTCTCTTTTAAAAACTTGAGTGTTTCCTTGTTTTTTCCCCCCGCGCCTCTTCCCCTTTAAAAATTGTGCTGTTCCTTTTTTTATTTCCTCCTCCCTTTTCTCCTTTAATTGTGCTGTTCCTCTGTTTTTCCCTCATGCAGCCTCTTCTCCTGTAAACTCTGTGCTGTTCCTATGTTCACTCCTAATGCAGCCTCTTCTCATATAACTCTGTGCCTGCTACCTCTGTTATTCTCACTGCAATCAGCCTCTTCTCCTATAAACCTCTGTGCTGATTGCTCTGTTCTTCTCCTTGCAGCATCTTCTCCATATAACTCGTGGCTTGTTCCTCTGTTATTCCTCCTCCTGCAGCCCTTCTACATTATAAAAATCTGTGCAGTTCCCTATTATTCCTCCTGCAGCCTCGTCTCATATTAATCTCTGTGATGTTCCTCTGTTATTCCTCCTGCAGCTCTTCTCTATTAAACTCTGAGCTGTTTCCTATTGTTATTCCTCTGCAGCCTCTTCTCCTTAACTCTGTGCTGTTCCTTTTGTTATCATCCTGCAGCCTCGTGTCCTATATATCTGTGCTGTTCCTCTGTTATTCCTCCTCCTGCAAGGCTCTTCTCCTAAACTCTTTGCTGTTCTCTGTTATTCATCCTTGCGCTCTTCTCCTATATACTTTGTGCTGTTCCTCTGTTATTCCTCATGCAGCCTCTTCTCCTATAACTAAGAGCAGTTCCTCTGTTCTACTCCTGCGCCTTCTTCTCCTATAACTCTGTGCTGTTCCTATGTTATTGCTCCTCCTGCAGCCTCTTCTCCTGTAACTCTGTGCTGTTCCTATGTTCTTCCTCCCTGCCAGCATCTATCTCCTATCTATAAACTCTGTGCTGATTCTATGTTATTCCTCATGAGAATCTTTCTCCTATAACTCTGTGCTGTTCCTCTGTTTTTCCTCCTGCAGGCATCTTTCCTATAACTCTGTGCTGTTCCTCTGTTATTCCTCATGCAGCCTCTTCTCCTATTAACTCTGCAGCTGTTCCTCTGTTTTCCTCCTTCTGCTGCCTCTTTCTCCTATAACTCAGTGCCTGCTTCTTCTGTTATTCCTCCTGCAGCCTCTTCTACTCATAACTCTGTGCTGTTCCTCTGTTATTACTCCTCCTGCAGCCTTTCTTCTTCCTTATAACTCTTGCGCAGTTACTCTGTTATTCCTCCAGCAGCCTCGTCTCGTATAACTCTTGTGCTGTTCCTCTGTTATTCCTCCTGCAGCCTCTTCTCCTATAACTCTGTGCTGTTCCTCGGTTATTACTCCTGCAGCCTCTTCTCCTATAACTCTGTGCCTGTTCCTATGTTATCCTCCTCCTCCTGCAGCTTTATCTATAACTCTGTGCTGTTCCTCTGTTATTCTCCTGCAGCATCTTATCCTATAAACTCATGTGGCTGTTCCTCTCTCCTGAGGCCCTTTCTCCTATAAGCTATGTGCTGTTCCTCTGTTATCCTCCTGCCAGCCTTCCTTATCCTATTAAACTATGTGCTGGTTCCTCTGTTCTTCATCCTGCAGCCTCTTCTCCTTAAATCTGCGCTGTTCCTATTATTTCTTCCTGCTGGCCCCTTCTCCTATAACATCCACGGTGCATGTTCCTCTGTTATTCCTACTGCAGCCTATTATCATATAACTCTGTGCTGTTCCTATGTTATTCCTACTGCCAGCTCTTCTCTCTATAACTCTGTGCTGTCACCATGTTATTACCTCCTGCAGACTCTTCTCCTATAACTCTGTGCTGTTCCTCTGTTATTCCTCATTCGGCCTCTTTCCTATAACTCTCGTGCTGTTCCTATGCAAAAACACACTGTTCCTCCTCCTGCAGCTCTCCCACTCCTCACTACCTAACTCCACTCAGATGCACCCCATTGTTCCTCTGTTATTCCTCATGCAGCTCTTCTCCTATAACTCTGTTTGATGTGCCTCTGTTATTTCTCCTGCAGCCTCTTCTCCTATAACTCTGCGCTGTTCCTATGTTATTCCTCCTCCTGCAGCTCTTTCTACTATAACTCTGTGCTGTTCCTCTGTAATTCCTCACTGCCAGGCCACTCTTCTACTAAACTCTGTGCTGTTAACTCTGTATTCCTCCTGCAAGCCTCTTCTCTATAACTCTGTGCTGTTCCATCTGTTATTCCTCCTGCAGCCTCTTCTCATTTTAACTCTGTTGCCTGTTCCTCTGTTCCTCCTCCTGCCAGCCCTCTTCTCTATAACTCTGTGCCTGTTCCTTCTGTTATTCCATACTGCAGCTCTTCTACTATAACTCTGTGTGTTACTCTGTTATTCCTCCTGCAGCCTCTTCTACTATAAATCTGACGCTGTTCCCCTGTTACTTCACTAATGCGGCTCTTCTCTTTACTCTTGCGCTGTGTTCACCTTGTTATTCATCCTGGCAGCCTCTTCTCCTATAACTATGTGCTGTTCACCTCTGTTATTCATCCTGCGGCCTCTTCTACCTATAACTCATGTGCTGTTCAAATTGTATTCCTTGTAGCCTCCTTCTTCTATAACTCACTGTGCTGTTCCTCTGGTCATCCTCATGCGCCTCTTCTCCTTTAACTCTGCGTGTTACTATCGTTATTACTCTTCGCGCCTCTTCTCATATAACTCTGTGCTGTTCATCTGTTATTCTCTCCTGCAGCTCTTTCCTATTAACTCTGCGCTGTTCCTCTGTTATTCCTCCTGCAGGCAACTTTCTCCTATAAACTCTGTGCTGTTCCTCTGTTAATTCACTCCTGCAGCCTCTTCTCCTATAACTACTGCTCTGTTCCTTGTATTCCTCCTGCAGCTCTTCTCCTATAACAATGTGCCTGTTCCTCTGTTATTCCTCTGCAGCCTCTTTCCTATAAACTATGTGCCTGTTTCCTTGTTTTCCTTCCTGCATGCCATTATACCCTATAAATCTGTGCTGATCTCTGTTATTCACTCCATGCAGCCACTTCTAATATAACTCTGCAGCTGGTCCTTGTTATTTTCATGCAGGCATCTTCTCATATAACTCTGTTGCTGTTCCTCCTGTTATTTCTCCTGCAGACCTCTTTCCTATAACTCTGTGCTGTTCTTCGGTTATTCCTCCAGCAGACTCTTTCTCATATAACCTGTGCTGTTCCTCTGTTATTCCTCCTGCAGCCTCTTCTCCTATAACTGCGTTGTGCTGTTCCTCTGTTATTCCTCCTGACAGCCTTCTTCTCCTATAACTCTGTGCTGTTCACTCTGTGTTTATTAATCCTGCAGGCCTCCTTCTCCTATAAAGCTCTGCGATGTTCCTCTGTTATTCCTCCTCCTGTTTCCAGCTCTTCTACTTTAACTCTGTGCTGTTCCTCCTCCTGCAGCCCTCTTCTCCTTTACTCTGTGTGTTCCTCTGTTATTCATCCTGCCCAGGCCTCTTCTACTATAACTCTGCGCTGTTCCTATTATTATGAATGCAGCCTCCTTCTCCATATACAACTCCTGCGCTGTTCATTTATTATTCCTCCTGCAGGCCTCTTCTCATATAACTCTGTTGCTGTTTCCTCTGTTTTTCCCATGTAGCATCTTCTCCTATAAACTATGTGCTAAGTTCCTCTGTTATTCCTAATGAAGCTCTTTCTCCATATAACTCTGTGCTGTTTCCTCTGTTATTCCTCCTGCAGACTCTTCTCCATAACTCTGTGCTGTCTTCCTCCTGTTATTCTCATGCAGCCTCTTCTCCTATAACTCCTGATTGCTGTTCTCCTTGTTCCTCGGCCTGCAGCCCTCTTCTCCTATTACATCTGTGCTGTTCTTTCTGTTATTCATCTGCTGCATCTTCTCCTTTAAACTCTGTGCTGTTCCTCTGTTACTTCCTCCTGCAGCCTCTTCTACTTTAAATATCGTGCTGTTCCTCTGTTACTCCTCCTGCAGCCCTCTATCTCTTAACTCTGCGCTGTCCTCTGTTCTTCCTCCTGCAGCCCTATCTTCTCCTATATCTCTGCGTTGATTCCTCTTGTAATATTCCTCCTTCCTGCAGCATCTTCTCCTATAACTCTGTGCTGTTACATCTGTTATTCCCTCTGCGCCTACTTCTACCTATAACTCTGTCTGTTCCTCCTACTGCGACTCTTCTACTATAATATGATTGCTGTTCCATCTGTTCTTCATCCTGCAGACTCTTCTCTATATCTCTGTGCTTGTTCCTTGTTATTTCCTCCTGCAGCCTCTTCTTCCATAACTCTGTGCTGTTATTTTCCTCTGTTCTTCCTCCTGCTTCCTCTTCTTTATTCCCTTATAACTCTGCGCATGTTCCTCTGTTATTCTTCTGCAGGCTTTCTCACTATAACTCCATGTGCAGTTCCTCTGTCGTTTCCTCCTGCAGCCCTCTTCTCCTATAACTCACTGTGCTGTTCCTTGTACAGAAACAACATTGCTTCCTCCATGCAGCCCTATTCTCCTGTAACTCTGTTGCTGTTCCTCTGTTCCCCTCCTGCAGCCTCTTTCTTCCTATAACTCGGCGCTGTTCTTGTTATTCCTCATGCAGCCTATTCTCTATCAACTCTGTGCTGTCCTCTGTTATTCCTAATGCAGCCTCTTACTCCTATAACTCTGCGATGTTCCTCTGTTTTTTCCTCCTGCAGCCTCTTCTCCTATAAAACTCTGTGTGTTTCCTCTGTTATTACTCCTGCTAGCCTCTTCTCTATAAATCTTGCTGTTCCTCTGTTATTCCTCCTGCAGCCTCTTATCATATTAACTCTGTGCTGTTCCTTCATGTTATTCAATCCTGAAGCCTCCTTCCTCCTATAAATCTGTGCTGTTCCTCTGTTATTCATCCTGCAGCCATCTTCTCCTATTAACCTTTGCTCTGTTCCTCTGTTATCCTCCTGCAGCCCTTCTCCTATAAAACTTCTGTGCTGTTCATCTGTTATTCATCTGGCAGCCTCTTATCCTTATAAACTCTGTGCTGTTCTCGGTTATTCCTCCTGCAGCCTATTCTCCTTTACCTGTGCGTTCCTCTGTTCTCCCTGCTGCAGCCTCTTATCCTATAACTCTGTGCTGTTCCTCTGTTATTCCTCCAGCAGCCTCTTCTCCTTTACCTCTGTGCTGTTACTCTGTTATTCCTCCTGCAGCCTCTTCTCCATATAAACTCTGTGTGTACCTCTGTTATTCCCTCCGCAGCTCTTCCTATAAAATCTGTGCTGTTCCTCTGTGATTCCTCCTGCAGCCTTCTTCTCCTATAAACTCTGTGCTGTTTCCTCTGTTATTCCTCCTCCTGCTGCCTTTATCCTATAACTCTGTGCTGTTCCTATGTTATTCCTCCTCTGAGCCTCTTCTCCTATAACTCTGTGCTGTTTCCTCTGTTATTCCTCCTGCAGACATCTTCGCCTATAAAATCTGTGCTGTTTCCTCACACTCCTGCAAGCCTCTTCTCTAAACTCTGTGCTGTTCCTTCTGTTCTCCCTCATGCAGCCTCTTATCCTATAACTCTCGTGATGTTCCTCTGTTATTCTTTAATCCTGCAGCCTCTTTCCTATTACTCTGCGCTGTTTCATATTATTCTTCCTGCAGCCTCTTCCTCCTAAACTCTGCGCTGTTCCTTTATTCCTCCTGCAGCTCTTCCTCCCTATAACTCCTCTGTGCTGTTCCTCTGTTCCTCCTCCTCCTGCAGCCTCTTCTCCTATAACTCTCTGTGATTGCTGTTCTCTGTTACTCCTCTGCTGCCTCTTCTACTATAATACTCTGTGACTGTTAATCTGTTTTCCTACTGCAGCCTCTTTCTCCTCTATAACTCTGTGCTGTTCCTCTGTTTCTTCCTCTGCAGCTTTAGCTATAACTCTGTGCTGTTCCTCTGTTAGTCATACTCGCTGCCTATTCTCCTATAAACTCTGTTTGTGATTCATCTGTCTATCCTCTGCAGCCTCTTCTCCTATATATCTGTGCTGTTCCTCTGTTATTCTTCCTCCTGCAGCATCTTCTACTATAAAACTTGCGCTGTTCCTTTGTTATTCCTCCTTCTGAGCATATTCTTCCTATAAACTCTGTGCTGAGTTCCTCTGTTAGTCTTCTTCCTGCAGCTCTTCTACTATAACTCTGCGCTTAATATGTTATTACATCCTCCTGCAGCATCTTATCCTATAACTATGTGCTGTTCCTATGTTACCTCTCCTGCAACTCTTCTCCTATAACTCTGTGCTGTGCCTGTTATTCATCCTGCACCTCTTCTCTATAACTCTGTGCTGTTCCACTGTTATTCCTCCTGAGCCTCTTCCCCTATAACTCTGTGGCTGTTCCATCAGTTATTCCTCCTGCCAAGCCTCTTTCTCCTCATACTCTGCGCTGTTCCTCTGTTATTCCTCATGCAGGCCTCCTCTCCTATAACTCTGTGCTGTTCCTCTTCCTGCAGCCTCTTCTCCTATAACTCTGTGCTGTTCCTCTGTTATTCCTCCTGCAGACTCTTCTCCTTTAACTCTGTGCTGTTCTCTGTTATTCCTCCTGAGGCCTCTTCTCCTATATCCTGTGCTGGTCCTCTGTTTGCTTCCTCCTGCAGCCTTTCTCCCTATTAACTTCTGTTGGCTGTTCCTCTGTTTATTCTTCCTGCAGCCCTTCTTATACCTATAACTACTGTGCAGTTTCCTCTGTTCTTCCTCCTGCAGCTCTTCATCCTTAAATCTTGTGGATGTTCCTCTGTTATTGCTCCTCCTGCAGCCTCTTCTCCTGTAACTCTGAGCTGTTCCTCTGTTTTCCCCTGCAGCCTCTTATCCTATAACTCTGCGCTGTTCCTTGTATTCCTCCTGCAGCTTTCTTCCTTTAACTCTGTGCTGGTCCTCTGTTATTTCTCCTGCAGCCTCTTCTCCCTATAAATCTGTGATGTTCCTCTGTTATTCCTCCCCTGCTGCTCTCTCTCCTATAACTTCAGTGCTGTCCTCTGTTCCTCCTCTGCAGCCTTATCCCCTAAAACTCTGTGTGTTCCTCTGTTATTCCTCCTGCAGCCTCTTCTCCTACTAACTCGGTGCTGTTCCTCTGTATTCCTCCTGCTGCCTCTTCTCCTATAACATCTGTGCTGTTGCTCATGTTCTTCCTCCTGTGCATCATTCTCATATTAAACTCTGTGTGTTCCTAGTTTTTCTCCTCCTGCTGCCTCTTTTCCTATAATCTTGCTGTTACTCTTATTCCTCCTGCAGCATCTTCTACTATAACTCTGTTGCTGTTCCTCTGTTATTCCTCCTGCAGCCTCTTTCTCCTATAAACTCTGTGCTGTTCCTCTGTTATTCCTCTGCAGCCTATTTATCTATAACTCTCGTGCTGTTCCTCTGTTTTATTCCTCCTGCAGCCTCTTCACCTATAACTCTGTGTGTTTCTCTGTTAATTCCTCTCCTGCAGCCTTCTTCTAAATATAACTCTGTGCAGTTCCTCTGTTATTCCTAACTGCAGCCTCTTCTCCTATAACTCTGTGCTGTTCCTCTGTTATTCCGCCTGCAGCCTCTTCTTCCTATAACTCTGTGCAGTTCACTATGTTCTTCCTCCGGCAGGCATCTTATCCTATAACTCTGTTGCGTTCCTCTGTTATTCCTCCTGCAGCCTCTTCTCCTATAAACTTGCTCTGTCCTCATGTTATTCCTCCTGCAGGGCTCCTTCTCCTATAACTACTGTGTGTTCTCTGTTATTCATCCTGCTGCTCTTCTCCTATAACTCTGTGATGTTCTTCGTTATTCCTTCCTGCAGCCCTCTTCTCCTATAACCCTGTGCTGTTCCTCTGTTATTCCTCCTGCAGCCTCTTCTCCTATAACTCTGCTCTGTTCCCTCTGTTATTCCTCCTGCCAGCCTCTTCTCCTATAACTCTGTGCTGTTTCCTCTTGTTATTCCTCCTCCCATCCTGCAGCCTCTTCTCCTATACCTCTGCGCTGTTCCTATTATTCTTCCTGCAGCCTCTTCTCCTATAACTCTGCGCTGTTCCTATTATTCCTCCTGCAGCCTCTTCTCCTATAACTCTGAGCTGTTCTGTTCCTATGTTCCTCCTCCTGCAGCCTTTCTCCTATAAAATCTCGTGCTGTTCCTCTGTTCCTCCTCCTGCAGCCTCTTTCCTATAAACTCTGTGCTGTTCCTCTCGTTATTCCTCTGCAGCCTCTTCTCCTATATCTCTGTGATGGCTTCCTCGTTATTCATACATGCAAGCCTATTCTTCCATATAACTCTGTGATGTTACTCTGTTATTCCTCCTGCAGCCTCTTCTCCTTATAACTCTGTGATGTTCCTCTCTCCTGCAAGCCCTTCTCCTATAACTCTGCTGCTTGATTCCTTCTGTTCTCCCTCCTGCAGCCTCTTCACATATAACTATGTGCTGTTCCTTGTTATTTCCTCCTGCAGCCTCTTATTATAAATCTGTGCTGTCTCTCTGCTTCTTCCTCCAGCAGCCTCTTTCTCTATAACTCTGTGCTGTTCCTCTGTTATTCTTCCTGCATGCCTCTTCTCTCTAAAACTACTGTGCAGTTCCTCTGTTCTTCCTACTGCAGCCTCTTATCTCCTATAACATCTGTGCTAGTTACTCTGTATTGCTCTCCTGCAGACTCTTCTCCTGTAACCTGTGCTGTTCTCTCTGTTCTTCTACCTGCAGCATCTTTCTCCTAAACTCTGTGCTGTTCCTCTGTAATTCCTACTGAAGCCTCTTTCTCCTATAACTCTGTAGCTGTTCTCAGTTCTTCCATCCTGCAGCCTCTTCTCCTATAACTATGTGCTGTTCATCTGTTATTCTTCCTGCAGCCTCTTCTCCTTTTTACTCTGTGCTGTTCCTCTTATTCTTCTGCAGGCCATCTTCTCCTATAACTACCTGTGCAGTGCCTCTCGTTTCTTCCTCATGCAGCATCTCTTCTTCTATAAATCTGTGCTGTTCCTCTGGTCATTGCTCCTCTGCAGCCTATTCTCCTGTAACTCATGAGTGCTGTTCCTCTGTTTCTTCCTCCTGCAAGCCTCTTATCCTATAAACTCTGTGCTGTTCTCTGTTATTCCTCCTGCAGCACTCTTCTCTATAACACTAGTGCTGTTCTTGGTTATCCTCCTTGCAGCCTCTTCTCTTCCTATAACCCTGTGCTGTTCCTCTGTTATTCCTCCTGCAGCCTATTATACCTATAACTCTGCGCTGTTCCTCTAGTTTTTCCTCCTGCACAGCCTCTTCTCCTTTAAACTCTGGCTGTTCCTCTGTTATTCCTCCTACAATTCATGCAGCCTCTTTCTCCTATAACTCTGCGTGTTCTCTATTATTTCTTCTCTTTGGCCATGGCCTCTTCTCTATAACTCTGCGCTGTTCCTATTATTCCTATGCAGCCTCTTCTCCTATAACTCTTGCTGTTCCTCTGTTCCTCATCCTGCAGCCTCTTCTCCTATAACTCTGTGCTGTTCCTGATGTTCCTCCTCCTGCAGCCTCTTCTCCTATAAACTCTGTGCTGTGTTCCCTTGTTATTCCTCCTGCAGCTACTTCTCCTATAACCTCTGTGCTGTTCCTCTGTTATTCACTCGCATGCCTCTTCTCCTATCAAAATCTGTGCTGTTTACTCTGCTATGCCTCCTGCAGCCCTTCTATCATAACATCTGTGATCGTTCCTCCTCCTGCAGCCTCTCTCTCCTTATATAACTCTGATGCCTGTTCCTTCTGTTATCCCTTCCTGCAGACTCTTCTTCCTATAACTCTGTGCCTAGTTCCTCTGTTATTCCTCCTGCAGCCTCTTCTCCTATAAAATCTGTGCTGTTCCTTGGTTCATCCTCCTGCGGCCTCTTCCCTAAAACTCTGTGTGTTCCTCTGTCTATTCTTCCTGTAAGCATCTTCGACTTTATACTCTGGCTGCAGTATCATTGTTTTCCTCCTGCAGCCTCTTCTCCTATTACAATCTGTGGCTGTTCCTCTGTTATGTCCTCCTGCAGCCATCTTCTCCTGTTAACTCTGTGCTGTTCCTCTGTTCTTCCTCCTGCAGCCTCCCTTCTCCTATCAACTCTGTGCTGTTCCTACTGTTATTCCTCCTGCAAGCCTCTTTCCTTAACTCTGTGCTGCTCCTCTGTTCTTCTCCTGCAGCCTCTTCTCCTTTAACTCTGTGCTCGTTCCTCTGTTATTCTTCCTGCAGCCTATTCTCCTTATAACTCTGTGCATTCCTCTGTTCTTCCTCCTGCAGCCTATTCTCTCTATAACTCTGTGCTGTTCCTATGTTATTCCTACTCCTGCAGCATCTTCTCCTATAAAATCTGTGCTGTTCCTCTGTTCCTCCTCCTTGCAGCCTCTTATCCTATAACTCTGTGCTGTTCCTATGTTATTCCTCCTCATGCTGCCTCCTTCTCCTTTATATCTGTAATGTTCCTCTGTTCACTTCCTCCTGCATGACTCTTTCCTATATAACTCTGTGCTGTTCCTGCTGTTATTCCTCCTGCAGCCTTTCTACTATAAAACACTGTGCTGTTCCTCGGTTATTACTCCAGCAGCCTCTTATCCTATCATACTCTGTGCTGTTCCTCTGTTACTTCTCATCTGCAGCTCTTCTCCTATAACTCTGTGCTGTTCTCTGTTTTCCTCCTGCAGACTCCTTCTCATATAACTTCTTTGATGTTCCTCATGTTTTCCTCTGCAGCCCTTCTCCTATAACTCTGTTCGGTTCCTGTTATCTTCCTCATCCTGCAGCTCTTTCCTATAAAACTCTGTGATGTTCCTTGTTCCTCCTCCTGCAGCCTCATTCTCCTATAACTCTGTGCTGTTGCTCTGTTCTTTTAAAAGCCGCTGTATAGAAAAGAAATATTAAAACTAAAAGGATGCAATACCAGCAGTATCCAGCAGGTGCCATTGCAGTGTTCTAGTTCTCCTATGCCTGTGCACTTTGCATTTTCTGGCTCTAGGTGACGGTAGAAGTTCCATAACTTTGGTTCCCGTCTTTGGACCTGGGTCCAGGTTGATGGCGTTTTGGGGACTGAGGTGCGGTTTTCGTTGGCACCATTTTCCGTCACCTGCAACATTTTATTTACTTTTTATTCCAATTTCTTTGGGGGTGCAATAGAAAAAACAAAAAACACACTTTTGCCGATTTTTTTCTTTTTCGTGTTTCATTTGAGGGTTTTAAACTTTTAATAGTTATTCACTTTCAGCTTTCTAATATATATTTTTACAGGTAATTTTAGCCCCCTCTGAGGATACTTGACCACTAGGGGGCACGATCACTTCCACACTTTTCTGCAATACTATTCTATAGCAGAACAATCTACAGCTCCAGCTCCTTTATATTCCGAGCCTCTGGCCGGGGGTAATAGGAACAGTAAGATGTCAGGGGGTCTTCCTTTGGCTCCCAGATGCTATGACCACCTCTCAATGATTGCATCGCAGGCGAGGTATGAGGGGGCGCCCCCTCCTTGTGGCTGATAAGATTCCCAGGTCATGTTAACTGTGGCATCTAAGTAGTTAAGCAGCCGGGATCGCTAGAGCGAGTTCAGCTCCTGAGCCCACCCAATACTTAAACTCCCTGTCCTAGAAGCAGAGTTTGCCCTCCGTTGTATATAGGAAGGTTCTGTCTTCTGCACTATATAAATATATAACAGGACCTCACCATTGCCAGGCTTCAAGCAGGATGCTCTCAGACAGAAGTGGCCACTGAGCTTAGGGTGTCATCAGCAGGTTTTATCAGACATACAGAGAGACTGGAAGAGTCACAGAAAGGCAAAGAGGTGGACGTCCTTTGGCTCCAAACACACTTATGATGACTGGCACTTCTTCATATCCAATGCCCTGCGGTAGACAGGATGATGGAACGCCGCCACAACTACAGGCAGGTTTAAGGGAGGTCGAGAGGAAAAAAAAGTGTCCCGTCAGACCTTTCGTAACCTTTTACATCACGCGGTCTGGGGCTGGACGACCGGCCCCGGGGGCCCTAGGGCTGATGCACAGCGCTTCCCCCCTGACGTTCCAAATAATTAAACGGCCCTTTTGGTTTTCTGTTAGAGAGAATGGATTTTTCATCACTGTTAGCATGGGAGAACTGTCCCTTGTCCAGTTTGATCCCCCCGGGCCCAGACAATGAGCCTGGCCCGGTGCGTGGTCAGGTGTCAGACCAGACCCCCCTGATGAAATTTTATAATGGTTGAGGTGACACTTGGGGCCCTCTCACCTCCCTTAAAACCCGCCGCGTTTTGGGGGGGTTAATCCGGCTCCAGGGTTACAATAAAGCGTCTCAGTGTGTGATGGACCCAAAAAGGGCGTCCACCTTTCCTTTTTGTGACTCTTCCAGTCTTCTGTATTTGTACAACCTGCTGTGACACTCTCAGTGGCCCTTTCCGTCTGGGAGCTCTGTTTAAACCGGAATGGGGACACTAGGCAGTGGGCATTCTGTCTGAGAGCCTCCTTGAAGCCTGGGAATGGCGAGGTCCCGCTGATCCATTGAAGGTTTGTCTTGGTCTCAGGGTGTCACAATGTGAACGCAGATGAGGAGGAGGTTTAAATACAATGCACATTGTTCCTAAATGTATTGGGCTTTCAGGGATCAAACCCCTTTGGGAATTTTGGGCATTAAGTCCTTTTAGAGACAGAATTGTGCAAAAAGTCCTAAAACATGAACAGTTGGCAGTGACCTCTAAAGGGGAGAGTCGGCTATTTGTTATTTAAAAAAAATTAGAAATGTTTATGTTCATCTGAAATTTAACCCAAAAAACCAAAATCTTCCCCTAACTTTGTGTGAGCAGTGTATATAATATATTATATTAAGTTCCAAAATGGACGGGGACCCGGCCTCGAGGAAAAAAAACGGGGGAAAACCCCCTGCCCCTTTGGGTTGTTGCCCCCTCTATTTACTCAAAATTTCAGGTGGTTTTGTCTTTATTGGTGATATTTTAATGAAATTAAAACCTATTGTGGCCCCCCTTTCTTTTTTTTTTCCCATTATTATTTATTTTTCCTATAGAGTTGGGAACGGAATTTGATGTATTTGGTTTGAGGGGGCCAAGCGACTCGTTCCCCTACCGGTCCTGGGGCTAGGCCATTGCGGTCTCCAAGCTTAGCGCAATAAACCCCCTCATTTCCGGACAGGAACGTGTAGTCCCTTTTAATGAATGTCACGTGGAAACACAAAAACAAATTCAGTCGCTATGCTGTCTCGTGCCCCCCCCGGGTGATGGCGGGGTGGCAGTAGCGATCGACGGGGCCCAACTTCCAACCATCTTTCCCCGTCCACACAGAAGCTTTGTGCTCCCGTGGGTGACCCAGGCGGCGGCCCCCGTCCTCGCTACAAAAGACCATCAACAACCTGCAGCAAGGGAAGAACTACAAGGTGCAGATGTCATGTCTGACCAAGGTAAGAGGAAGTGGGCCTGGGGGGGGGGGGGAGGGAAGAAATGAGGGGGGGGGGGACACATTAAATCCTTGCATTCCAGCACCAGAGTTGGAGGGAGCCAGGGGTTACGCTGCTCCAGAGTTCATAGCTTGCTGTGTCTGCCACCGATGTAGCAGTGCTGAGTGTGTCGCCGGACTGCGATAGGATAATAATGGCAACACCTCCAGCAGTCCTATGTAAGACCTATTGAGAAAACTAAATTGCCAGGATGAGCTCCGGTCCCATGTAATGTCAAAGACAACAGCGGAACGTAACGCAGTAGGTGTATTTGCAGTCCTATGTAAAACTACCGATACTACACATAAGATAATGCAGTAGGTGTATTTGCAGTCCTATGTAAAACTACTGATTATTCACATAAGATAATGCAGTAGGTGTATTTGCAAAATCCCATGTAAACATGATATACACATAAGATAACGCAGTAGGTGTATTTGCAGCCCTATGTAAAACTACCGATACTAACCCTA
>JAODAL010075791.1:0-13857 GCA_025379985.1 Phyllomedusa bahiana | reverse complement strand
TTTCTAAAAGAGCGGGGAGAGGGTGGTTGGAAACCCAAAGTAAAATTTGGGTTTTTTGAACTAGAAATGAAAAAATTTTCCCTTATCTCCTGAAAAAAAGCAAAACCCAAAACAGAAATTTGTATTTGGTAATAGTCTTTAATTACCTTTCCAAACCCATTTTTAAAACCCAAATTTTATGTGTAAGAAAGCCTCTTAATTTATTATTTTTTCCAAAAAATCTAAAAAAAAAATTTTTTTTTCCCCAAAACAAACCCGTTTTGGGCTAAAATTTTTGCTTTATCAAAAATAATTTTTTGTATCCTAGTTTAATAATTTTGTATCTTTTCGTTATCTACATATGTAGCTCTGCTACATCCATGGAGGTTTCATCACCGTTTGATGTTACATTATATGTTCATCAGGATTGTGAGGTTTTGTTTCGACCCAATTAGAGCAACTCCAGGGGCGACGTCAAAAAGTTGTCCAGGTCATTTAAAACCGAGAAAAGGCGGGGGAACTTTTTCCTGTAGGGGTTGTTTTTGAGGGTCAAGGGGCGTCTCTCCTACGTGTAATTATGGGGGGACGGTTTGTGGGGACGCGTTGTCGTCTTCAGCGTTCATGTTGTCTGTGAACGTTGTGTTGGGTGACGGAGCAGCAGTAACGTGAGAGTGGGGGTGCCCCCCGGTTTTGAGGGTAGGGATAAATAAAATTTCGTCCCCCTGAAATTTTTCTTGTCAAACCCAAACAAGCATTATTAGCTGCCCTTGACAAATGTTTCTCTTTTGAATAATGAGAAAATGGTTCTCCTTTTCATCTCCTCCAAGATAAAAAGGTTTAAAAAAATTGTATAAAGTTTTTTTATCCCGCTCCCTTCGAGGAGAGGGGGGAAGAGAGGGGGGGGAGAGAGGGGAGGGCAGGAAGGAGAGGGGAGGGCAGGAAGGAGAGGGGAGGGCAGGAAGGAGAGGGGAGGGCAGGAAGGAGAGGGGAGGGCAGGAAGGAGAACTGGAGGGCAGGAAGGAGAACTGGAGGGCAGGAAGGAGAACTGGAGGGCAGGAAGGAGAACTGGAGGGGCGGGGAAGGGAATGGAGGGCGGGAAAGGGGAACGGGGGGCGGGGGGGGCGGGAAAGGGGAGGTGGAGGGCGGGGCGGGGAAGGGAAGGAGGGGGGGCGGAAGGGGGAAAAGGAGAGGGAAAAGGGTTGGAAAGGGGGAAGGAGGGGGGGCCGGGCGGGAAAGGGGAAAGGGAAAAGGGGGGGCAGGGCAGGAAGGGAAGGGAGGGGGCCGGGGGAAGGAAAGGGGAAGGAGGGGGGAGGGCGGGAAAAGGGGAAAGGAGAGGGCAGGGCAGGAAGGGAAGGAGAGGGCAGGGCAGGAAGGGAAGGAGAGGGCAGGGCAGGAAGGAGAGGGCAGGAAGGAGAACTGGAGGGCAGGAAGGAGAGGGAGAGGGCAGGAAGGAGAGGGAGAGGGCAGGAAGGGAAGGGAGGAGGGCCCGGAAGGGAAGGAAAGGGGGGGGAGGGCCCGGGCGGGAAAGGGGAAAGGGAGGGGGGAAAAAACCGGGGGGAGGGGGGAAAGGAAAGGAGGGGAGAGGAAATCGGGGGGGGGAAAAGGGGGGAAACCGGGGGGGGGGGGGGGGAAGAACCGGAGGCGGGGAGGGCAGGAAGGGGGGTGAAAACCCGGGAGGGGGGGGGGGGGGGCAGGAAGGAGAGGGAAGAACCAGAGGGGGGGGGGAGCAGGAAGGAGAGGGGAGAACCGGAGGGGGGGAGGGCAGGAAGGAGAGGGGAGAAAATGGAAGAGAAAGAGGAATTGGGAGAGCTAGAGGTGAGGACAGGAGGGAAAGGAGGAGAATGGAGGAGAAAGAGGAAAGGAGGGAACTAGAAGAGAGGGCAGGAAGGAAAGGGGGAATGGACAAAAAGGAAAGGGGAGAACTAGAGGTAAAGGCAGGAAGGAAAGGGGAGATGGGGGAGAAAGAGGCAAGGGGGGGAACTAGAAGAGAGGGCAGGAAGGAGAGGGGGAGAAAAAAGTGGGGGTGGAGGAGAAAAAGGAAACGAGAGAACTAGAGGTGAGGACAGGAAGAGGAGGGGAAAATGGAGGAGAAACGAAATGAGAGAACTAGAGGGAGGGCAAGAAGAAGAGGGGGTAGTGGAGAGGACTGGGAGAACTAGAGGTGTGGGCAGGGAGGGAGGAAAAAAGGGGAATCGGGGTGAAATGGAATTGAGGGCAGGAAGGAGAGGAAGAAATAGAGAAGAAAGATAATGGGAGAACTAGAGGTGAGGGCAGAAAGGAAAGGAATGATGGAGGAGATAGAAAGGGAGAACTGATGCTGAGGGTAGGAGAGATTTCTTCTGATTGGAGGCAGGAAGATGGGGAGGAAGAGAGAGAGGAAATTAGAAAGGGGAGAACGAGGAGATGGAAGGTGAGGGAAGAAGGAAGGATTGAGTGGAGGAGAGGACGGCCCTGCAGATGCCTCTTCTTCCCGGGCTCTCTGCTGAGTACGATGCAAATGACCTGAGTAATTTCCAGCATTAGTCACAATCTTCCGGGGTCGGAGGCTCGAGATTTCTACCAGCAAAGACCTAAATTAGAAGAAAACAAGGGGCCCATATATCCCGGAGCGCGGCCCATATATCCCGGAGCGCGGCCCATATATCCCGGAGCGCGGCCCATATATCCCGGAGCGCGGCCCATATATCCCGGGGCGCGGCCCATATCCTGGGGCGCGGCCCATATCCCGGAGCGCGGCCCATATCCCGGGGCGCGGCCCATATCCCGGAGTTAATTAATAATCTTTGGACTTTCCTGTTGATAACGCTGGGGCTAGGTCAATCTGTTCTTTAGATGCTGCTAAGGCCTTTGATAGTGTGGAGTGGGAATTCTTATGGGCGGTTTTACATAAATTGGGGTTTGGGCACAAAATGTATATCCTGGATTAAGCTGTTTTATACTGATCCTAAGGCTAAGGTGCAGTCTAATAATTTACAATCAGAGACGTTTGATTTGCGAAGGGAACAAGCAGGGATGCCCTTTGTCTCCATTGCTATTTGCCCTGGCAATTGAGCCGTTAGCAGCTCAGTTTAGAGCAAACGCCGTATTGAAGGCTTTAGGAGAGGGAGGCTGGAGGACAAAATAGCCTTATACGCGATGATATCCTCCTTTTTTTGGCTATATTTGGCGGCTCATTGCCAGAGGCAATTAATGACATAAAAAGCTTATGGTGCCTACTCTGGGTTGACAATTTAATTGGGGGAAGTCTGCACTTATTGCCAGTGGATGCCATGGATCAATTTACTCTCCCCGGAGATATACCACTTCTAGTGTCCCATTCTTTCCGATACCTGGGTATAAATATTTCTGTGAATTTACAGGAATTTGGGCGGTTGAATCTGGATCCATTGCTAGTTAAATTTAAAAATAAATTGGATGTCTGGCGTAAATTACCATTATCGATAGCGGGAAGATCAAATCTGGTTAAAATGATTTGGATGCCCCAGTTGTTGTACCTCCTACATAACTCTCCAATCTGGCTCCCCCAGAGATTCTTTTTTAAAGTCAATGCTATTTTCAGAGCCCTTATCTGGGGCAGGACACATGCCCGGATAAAGATTGAAACTCTGCAATTGGCAATGGACGTGGGTGGTTTGGCATTTCATAATCAAGCAGTTTAATTCTTGGCAGCACAACTGCAATATATGAGAGATTGGGTTGGGGAGGGGATAAGGATTTAAACTTGAAACTATTACGCCACTATTTTTAATTCTCCCAATCTTTATGGTAAACTGGAGGCAAAAACTTTTTTAGTGCACTCCAAAAAGTTTCCAACTTTATATCTGATGCATAAACTGTGGTGGAAATTACGGGTGAATTTTGGGCTTCAGGGCTGCACATCCTATACCGGGAATTTGGAATACCACCTGGTTGTTCCGAACTTTTTGTGCTTCAGGGATTTGAGTCTGGGCATCTAGGGCCTTCAGTATGTCTCTCAGCTGCTTACAGATCAGGGGGTGCTTAAAAGTTTTCAGCAATTGCAAATGGAATTTGCCTTACCGCATACACAGCTATACAATACTTACAGCTTAGGCACGCTTATAATGCAGGAAAATCAGACACAATTCAATATAATGCCAAGTTTACTCCGATAGATCGGGTCAAGAACATCAAAACAACAAAGGGACTGATATCCACTTTATATAAACTTTTATTGGCAAACTTTTTTTCTAGAAACCCAATAGATTTACGTAGTAGGTGGGAAGGAGATATTGGCCCTATAGAGCCTAATATTTGGGAGGAGATACTGGAGACCATACCATTGATTTCATGGAGTGAACAGCATCGAATCTATCGATTATTCTTAATACATCGAGTTTACAGAAAATCCTCTATTTCTACATAAAATTGGAATTCGGGCCTCTCCTCTGTGTAATAGGTGTCATGTGCACCCGGCCTCTCTGATGCATTATGTTCTGGCATTGCCCTAAACTAGAGCGATATTGGATTTTATTGTCCAATTGATCCAGCGAATGTTTCAAAATTACAGTGGAGATGAATCCGTTGGTTTGTATTTTGGGATTTTGTAGGAGACTTAACGGTTTCAGAGGCTGAGAAAATCGCAATATCTAGACTTTTATTTATGGCGAGGAATTAATAGCGACAAAGTGGCTGGATGCAGAAGTCCTCCGTCAGCACAGGAGTTTGTTAATAAAGTGAACTGGCTGATTGCTCTGGGAGAGGGGTGTATTATAAGAGAGGAGCCAAACTTAAGTATAATAAAATATGGGCTAAATGGCTGGATACTTCTGGTCTTGCTGCACCGAACTTAGTGAGGCAGAGGGTGTTGGAAATCTCCGTGTAGAGGTTCCTGGGACTGTGTCTATGGCAGTTGTGTGGATGGCGGCCGTCCGACAGCCAGGTAACAAGAACTGAATGTTATTAATATTGCATTGCTATGTGATTGTAATGGATATTTACTGCTCTGAACCTGGAGATGGATTTGGGAGGTGGGCTGGGTTGTGTTTTGGGGATAAAAGTTGAAATTTGGTCGTACAATGACATATACTGTACTCTGTTTGTACTACTTTATATCTGACCAATAAAAAGTTTATGGTTAAAAAAAAAAAAAATAATCTTTGGACTTGATGAAATCTTGATACCTGCGATGTGAAATCGCTGACGGAGCCGCACCGCTGCCGCCGCCGCGCAGGAAATGACTGGTTTTAGTCGCTGGCATTGATTTCTGCTTTCTGATCGGCGACTGGACGGCAGGGAAAAATTAAGCTTATTGTTGTTAAGTGGCTCAACAGATGTTACAGGAATACACGGCGGCCCGGAGCCGAGGGAGGGTGTCAGTCACACAGAGCAGAGAAATGTGGATGGATGGAATAGATGGATATCAGTCAGAGGTGTGTGTGTGTGTGTGTGTGTGTGTGTGTATATCTAACAAAGACAAATAGAAGGACATGAAAGACGAAAGGAAGGCAAATATAGGGACATAGACAGAAGATATAGTATCCAGCACTGGTGCACAAGACCTACCTGAGCTGAGAGTATTAGGTGGACTAAGTGGAGCACTGGATCCGGAACGGGTAGCAACTAAGGGTTTACGAAATTTAGAACAAAAGAGGGTCAATTTAGCAACTATGTATAAATCTATCAGTGGTCAGTAAAGCTTGCATTGCACATTGTGTCACAATTTAAGCCCCACCCCTTCCTGCTATGTCCCACCCATTTCATCTCTGAACTACACCCCTTACTGCAATGCTCCAACTACTTCCCTGTAGGCCACACCCCTTTCTGCCATTTCCTACTGATGTTCTGTTGGAACCACACCCATTATGGATATGCCACACCCCCTTTCCCTCTGAGCCACACCCCTTCTTTGTCCTGCTGATGTTCTGTTTGAGTCAAACCCATTATGACTGACTCACCTACTTTCTCTCTAAACCACACCTCCCTGCCTTTTCCCATCAACTGTCCTTTTTATCCACATCCCTCCCTGCTATGTCCAAATTCCTTTTCCCTCTAAGCCACACCCCATTCTGACTACATCCCACCCACTGTCCCTCTAAGCCCCACCCATTCCTGCTATGTCCTACTGAATTTGTCTAAACTGACCCATCATGACTAAATTCAACCAACTTCACCTCTATACCACGCCTCCCTGCTACATCCTATCCACTTTTCATTTAAGCCACACTCCTTCCTGATATGCCCAACCCATTTCATGTTATGCCCCACCCACTTTCTGTATAAATCACACCCTTTCTTATTATACCCACCCACTTTCTGTATAAGCCACATCCATTTCATGTTATGCCCCACCCACTTTCTGTATAAATCACACCCTTATTATACCCACCCACTTTCTGTTTAAGTTGCACCTGTTCTTATGTCTACCCACTGTCTGTGTAAGCCACACCCCTTCCTTGTATGCTCCACCCACTTGACATGCTCCTTCACACAAATATGTCTACAACTCCCAATGGCCGCGCCCCCTCTTCCGGTTCTTCGGTCTCTTCTCATGTAAATAGAAATGTGTCCTTTCTCCATCCGCACCATAAGGCCTCTTCTACTCTGCACTGGTTTCTGGCCGGGTGACAGAATTGAGCTTGTTCTGTCCCCCGTCATATTCCAATGTACTGGGCCGGTGGCAAATCCAAAAACTGACCGGGTTATCTTGCAAAAACCTGCACCAAAATCTGCAGTCCAGGGAGGCTAAAATCCCGTCGTAGATATGAGAGGTTCTATGATAGAACCAAAATGTTGCACTTTTTTTCTGGACTAAACTTTCAACTTTTTTTTTTTTTTTTTTTTCAATTCATGTTCTGCAATTTTTTTCATTTTTTAGATGGAAATCATTGATCTACTGATAAGATACGTCTATGAAATCTATAACCATGAGATGGAGATATGAGAGCTTAGATACACGGCTGATAAACCGATGCGACCTATGTACTGGATCGATGATTTGATAGACATAGGAGATAGGAGAGCTGCTGGCAGGTGGGAGCTGTACATTGGATACCTGTACACACACTATCTCTTTTTCAAAAAATTACAAAACTTTATTTATAACATTTCTTATATCCATAAAAATTGTTTCATTTGGAATGGCGATCGATTACAGATGAATCGATCATTCTAAATGAAACAATTTTTATGGATATAAGAAATGTTATAAATAAAGTTTTGTAATTTTTTGAAAAAAATATAGTGTGTGGGTATACATAGAAGTGGATCTTAATTGTAATTATATTAGGCACCAACATACCAATTGTACAAGGTGTGCTTGGCAACACTTTATTGGCATTGGATACCTGTGATATGAAATATAAAAAGAAAAGGAGATGGCGCTCTTATGTGAAAGTACGTCTGATATAATGTTAAAATCAATTGGTTAAGGTGCTCACCTGATGGTGTTGTGCGGAGTATTATAGAGGCACAACACTCATAAAAACTTGTTTGGCTTTAATGCAAAAAGCCCCGGGGACAGCAGCCTCGTCGTCCTGGTCTCTAATGCCGTTGGGACATCCGGAAAATTTAGGCGGTGAAACAGATAAAAAAAAAAACGGACCGGGCACTCGTCTCTTTGGAGTAAATCCTCGTGGATACCACCATAGGATAAAAATATATATTCACTTCCAAATAAAACAATAAGAAGGCGGCCTTAATGCTTGTAGTAACAATGCATAACGCGTTTCGTGCCCACGGCACTTCCTCAGATGCAAATGTGTTAAATAACATAGCACAAGGCATTATGGCAAAGGAGCTGGAAAGCTCACTGCGCCCTCTATAGGTTGTAACAAATCCTCAATTTACTTCTGATTCACTGAATCTTTGAGAAGCAAAAAGGAATAATTGTCAAGCCAATATCGCTCATCTACATACGCCGTTTCGGGGTTTTGCCCCTCATAAGTGTACAAAAGTAACTAGACACATGGTAGGTGGAGAGAATAAACCTATCACAATTCTTAATATAAAGCTGTCGGAAGACCAATAAAAGATTTTAAAAAAACAGGGTTTAAAGTGAGAAGAAGATCCCATTGGTTGAAACAGTGGCGGGAGATTCGATTGAACCAATGTGATAGGTTTACTCTCTCCTCCTACCATGTGTCTAGTTACTTTGTATATAAACCTCATGTTATCTTTTCTATGTTATGTAACACATTTGCATCTGAGGAAGTGCCGCGGGCACGAAACGCGTTATGCACAGTTACCAAAAGCATTAAGGCCGCCTTCTTATTGTTTGGAATAAAGTGAATATATTTTTATCCCACGGTGGTTTCCACGAGGATTTACTCCAAAGCGACGAGCGCCCGGTCCGTTTTTATCCGTTTCACCGCCTTGGATACCTGTGAGATACAGAGACACCGATTAGATCATGCAGCCCTCACGCTGTTGAGAAACTACAACTCCCATCACTCCCACTGTTTTAGATGATATAAATGCATGATGGGAGTTGTAGTTTCCCAACAGCTGGAGGGCCGCAGTGTGCCTAGGAAAGATAATCACATCTTAGCAGTATATTATACACAATATGGAGAGATCATTAGATGGACGGGTCATGGATATCCTGCCAGATGTCCTCAGAGCGGCTCCGGGCAGCGGGCACTGTTCATGCAGCTGCGGCGCTCGGCTCGGGCAGATGTTGTTGTTTTCGATGCTTTGTTCCGCGCAGACGTCCAAGCGTCTCACTGCGGCGCGGCCAGACTGCTCATTATATCAGCACAAACATGTATTATTGCTCTGGTCAGTGCCAGGATAGAGCCATGCCAGATACAGGCTCCTGGTCAGCCGGATGCCAGCGCCCCCGCACTCCACGAATAGTCAGGGGGTGACAGGGAAGAGGACAACGGGGGCCAGAAACAGACCAGCATAGAGAGATCCAGAAAACAGGGAGAGATCCAGAAAACAGGGAGAGATCCAAAGACAGGGGGAGAGATCCGAAGAGGGGGAGAGATCGAGAGGGGAGAGACGGAGGGAGAGAGATCCGGATAAGAGGGAGGGAGAGAGATCCGGATAAGAGGGGGGAGAGAGATCCGGATAAGAGGGAGGGAGAGAGAACCGCATAAGAGCGGGGGAGAGAGAGAACCGGAAAAGAGGGAGGGAGAGAGATCCGGATAAGAGGGAGGGAGAGAGATCCGGATAAGAGGGAGGGGGGAGGGAGAGAGATCCGGATAAGAGGGGGGGAGAGAGAGATCCGGATAAGAGGGAGGGGGGAGAGAGATCCGGATAAGAGGGAGGGGGGAGAGAGAGAGATCCGGATAAGAGGGAGGGGGGAGAGAGAGAGATCCGGATAAGAGGGAGGGGGGGAGAGAGAGAGATCCGGTAAGAGGAGAGGGGGTAAGAGGAGAGATCCGGCTAAGAGGGGAGGGGGGAGGAGAGAGATCCGGCTAAGAGGGAAGGGGGAGAGAGAGAGATCCGGCTAAGAGGGAGGGGGGGGGAGAGAGAGAGATCCGGGGGGGGAGAGAGAGAGATCCGGATAAGAGGGAGGGGGAGGGGGGGGAGAGAGAGACATCCCGCAACGAGGGAAGGGGGAGAGAGAGAGATCCGGCTAAGAGGGAAGGGGGAGAGAGAGAGATCCGGCTAAGAGGGAAGGGGGAGAGAGAGAGATCCGGATAAGAGGGACGGGGGAGAGAGAGAGATCCGGATAACACAGAGCAACCCAGAGCACAATCATCATATCTTATAGTATTACATATTGTAGAGCTCAAATAAGCGGCGCCATAAACTGGCCAAATAAGACTTTCTAAGTAACCTCCCATTATGACGCCCACAAGGGGCCCTTACTAAAGATCAAGTAATAAATCTTAATGAAAAATTGCCATATAGTGTTCAAATAATACCACCACACACCGACCAAATAAATACATATTTAAACAGCAGTAATCAGGCGTACAATGTTAATAATACCCCCCAATAGCCAAATAAAATATCAGTAATTTAAATTTGGGCATATATGTATAAAAAATACCCCCATACACTGCCAAAAATTTTTCAACATCAAGTAACTGGGTTGTACATGAAACATAATACGCTATACACAGCTATACTGATAAAACTATAATGAAAATTCCATATATGTTAAATAATACCACCATACACTGACAAAATAAAACCACCATTTTAATTACAGCATGTATATTCCCGGCAGTACAATGTATAACATAATACCCCCCACATCTAACCAAATACTATATAAAATTACACATGCCCAGATATCAATTAAGTAACGGGTAGTACTGTATAAGTAATACCGCTCTACACTGGCCAAATAAGTTATCACACATCACAGTAACATGGGTAGTACAATGTATAAATACCACTATACACTGACCAAATATATCACACATCATCACAGTAACATGGGTAGTACAATGCATAAATACCGCTATACACTGACCAAATTAACCTGCATAATCTGCAGTAACGTGGGCGATACAATCTATAAATAATACCACCATACACTGACCAAAGACATCATACATGATGTATAATAACTAAAGTGTTAGAATGTATAAAAATTACCGCTATACAATAACTTTTTGGCCAGTTCTCTGTGGCTTATTCATAGACATAACTATAGCCACAGCAGCTCAGGTGCATGAACATTGTAACTTTCTGTAGAGGACGATAAGTTGCTGGCTTCTGTTGTCTAGCTCTCTGATATATGGCGATAATATTTACAGCGCTCTGATATATGGCGGTATTATTTATTGCGATCTGATAGATGGCGGTATTATTTATTGCTCTCTGATATATGGAGGTATTCTTTACAGCGCTCTGATATATGCGTATTATTATATTTTATGATATATGGGTATTATTATTAATGTTATATGGCGGTATTTATTGTGCTCTGATATATGGCGGTATTATTTATAGCTCTCTGATATATGGCGTTATTATTTATAGCTCTCCGATATATGGTGGTATTATTTATAGCTCTCTGATATATGGCGGTATTATTTATAGCTCTCTGATATATGGCGGTATTATTTACAGCGCTCTGATATATGGCGGTATTATTTATAGCTCTCTGATATATGGCGGTATTTTTATAGCTCTCTGATATATGGCGGTATTTATAGCTCTCTGATATATGGCTGTATTATTTACAGCGCTCTGATATGGCGGTATTATTTATAGCTCTCTGATATATGGCGGTATTTATAGCTCTCTGATATATGGCGGTATTATTTATAGCTCTCTGATATATGGCAGTATTATTTCTAGCTCTCTGATATATGGTGGTATTATTTCTAGCTCTCTGATATATGGCCGTATTATTTATAGCTCTCTGATATATGGCGGTATTTATAGCTCTCTGATAATGGGGGTATTATTTATAGCGCTCTGGATATCATAGTTTGACAGTTATTATTTCTAGCTCTCTGATATATGGCCGTATTATTTATAGCTCTCTGATATATGGCGGTATTTATATCTCTCTTATATATTTCGGTTTTATTTATAGCTCTCTGATATATGGCTGTATTATTTATAAGCTCTCATGATTTACTAGCGCGATGGTCCCCCCACTTGATTATTTTATAGCTCTCTGATATATGGCGGTATTATTTATAGCTCTCTGATATATGGCAGTATTATTTATAGCTCTCTGATATATGGTGGTATTATTTCTAGCTCTCTGATATATGGCCGTATTATCTATAAGTCTCTGATACAGGGTGGTATTATTTCTAGCGCTCTGATATATGGCGGTATCATTTATACCTTTTGCTGCTGTTTTAGTATCTGGTCATTACATGGTGGGGCCCATCTTGGTTTGCTGTGGGGCCCTATGAGTTATAAGTACATTACATGTGCCTGCCCCCAGCCGGCAGGACCTGATGGCGGTTACCGTCTTGGGGTTGTCACAAATGTGTCTTTGGCGTTCTGAGATTGTAATAGGCAGAGGGGGGTGAAGGGTTTTTTTCTCGTAGTTTTACATGGTGAAATTTCAGCCTCTATTACAATGTATCACTGTAGCCCTACGGGAAACAAAGTTGCAATTGGTCTTGCACAAAAGGTCACAGATTCTCTTGCTCTTTCCCATTAGGAAACCTGTGACTGAGTCACGGGGAAGTTTCTTGCCCCCTGTTTTGACTCCTGAGGAAGCTGCACTGGGAGACTATGATCCATATGGGACATTCTTTTAGGTCGTAGGCCGTATGGGTATAACATCAACGTCAGACCTCACATTCCTCGCTTCTCGAGTTGTATGTAGTAGTGTTGTTGCACTTTTGGATTTGGTTCAACCTGAATCGAAGTGATTCTATAGAAGTTGGCTGTAATTGACTATTATAGATACTGTATATAGTACAGAGATGGGGGGGGGGGAGCTATAGGACTGCAGCCTCCATCATTGGTGTGGGCAGGATGGACAGAGGTCAGGGCTGCACTCATTAGGCAGTAGGTAGCACAGAGCATGCACTCCTCTGGATCATGTAAATATAGGATACATAGTATATAACATACTGTACGGAGCATGCACTGCTCTAGATCATGTAAATATAGGATACATAGTATATAACATACTGTACGGAGCATGCACTCCTCTAGATTACGTAAATATAGGATACATAGTATATAACATACTGTACGGAGCATGCACTGCTCTAGATCATGTAAATATAGGATACATAGTATTATAACATACTGTACGGAGCATGCACTCTCTAGATCGTAAATATAGGATACATAGTATATAACATACTGTACAGAGCATGCACTCCTCTAGATTACGTAAATATAGGATACATAGTATATAACATACTGTAAGGAGCATGCACTCCTCTGGATCATGTAAATATAGTATACATATTATATAACAAACTGTACTGATCATTCACTCCTATATATTATTTAAATATATGATACATATTATAACATACTGTACGGAGCATGCACTCCTCTGGATCATGTAAATATAGGATACATAGTATATAACATACTGTACGGAGCATGCACTCCTCTGGATCATGTAAATATAGGACACATAGTATATAACATAACTGTATGGAGCATGCACTCCTCTAGATCATGTAAATATAGGATACATAGTATATAACATACTGTACGGAGCATGCACTCCTCTAGATCATGTAAATATAGGATACATAGCATATAACATATTGTACGGAGCATGCACTCCTCTGGATCATGTAAATATAGGATACATAGTATATAACATACTGTACGGAGCATGCACTCCTCTGGATCATGTAAATATAGGATACATAGTATATAACATACTGTACGGAGCATGCACTCCTCTGGATCATGTAAATATAGGATACATAGTATATAACATACTGTACGGAGCATGCACTCTAGATCATGTAAATATAGGATACATAGTATATAACATTTCTGTACGGAGCATGCACTGCTCTAGATCATTTTAAATATAGGATACATAGTATAAAAACATACTTTTACGGAGCATGCACTCCTCTAGGGTGATGTAAATATAGGATACATAGTATATAACATACTGTACGGAGCATGCACTCCTCTAGATCATGTAAATATAGGACACATAGTATATAACATACTGTACGGAGCCAGGGGGAGATCTAAATTATCAGGGTGCGTTTACACGGCGAAGGACAAAATCAGCTCGGTTGTGATCTCAGCAGAACCATTCATTACAGCCGGTTTTTGACACAAAAACTAGTCTCTTTTTGGGGCGGTTTGGGTTTCTTAAACCGTTTTTGTCACTGATTTTGTCCCGGTTTTCCCAGCGGTTTTGAACTGTTTTTCAAGCAGAAAAGTGTGGTGTGTTAAAACCGCCAAAAACCCGCACAAAAACCGCTCGCTCACTTTCTGAGGGGTTTACATTGACTCCAATGTTAATTTTCCATCTGGAAACTGGGTGGGGAAGAA
>JAODAL010075790.1:0-13858 GCA_025379985.1 Phyllomedusa bahiana | reverse complement strand
TTTGGAGGCCGGTGAAGAAAATACTGAAATCCTAGTAGTTTTTTTTATTTTTATTTTTAACGGCTCACCCAGTACCCGTGATAAGTTAGTTTTTCTCTTTGGGTCGCTACATTATGGCGATACCTATTTATATGTTTTTTTTAAGCTGAAGCACTTAAAAAAAAAAGAAAAGTGTTTTTAGTGTGTAAAACAATATTTATGCATCGCTATCTTCTGAGAGCTATACATTTTCTATTTTTCTGTATACAGAGCTGTATGAGGACTTTTTTTTTGCGGGATGAACTGACGTTTTAATTGGTACAACTTTGGCGTTTATAGGCATTTTTGATCGCTTTTTATTCCATTTTATGTGCTGCGGGATGAACAATAATCTTAATTCTGTGATTGTTTTTTGGGGTTTTTTTTTTACGGCGTTCACCGTACGGGTTAATTAATATGACAGATATATAGGGCAGGTCGTTACGCACGCGGCGATACCAAATATGGGTACTTTATTTATTTTTGATCATTTTTGGGGCGATTGGCGTTTGAAAAGGGGGAAAAAGGGCGGTGTACGTTTTTTTTATTTTATTTTTTGTGTTTGTGTTTTTACATGTTTTTCACTTTTTTTTACTTTTTCACGTTATTTTTTATTTTTCCCCATAGGGGATTTAAAATGAGAGATCTTTAGTCTCTCTTTTCAATAGGAATCAGTGCATAGCTTGTTGCAAATGACTGTTCCTATGACAACTGTCAGTCACGTACCGGGTCATGCCCACAGGGGGCGGGAGGCCGGGCGTCGTGACGTCACAGACAACCCGGAAGGCATTCTCTGCCCTCCGTGGAGTCTGTAAGGAGGCAGGAGCCGCACGGATCGGACGATCCGTGCGCTGCTGCCGCCGACAGACGCAGGAGGAGCGATCTCCTCCTGCATCTCTTTTAATTATTGCGACCCGATCGTCGCGATAATTAAGGGGTTAACGGCCCCCCCCCCCCCGAGAGATCCGGGGTCGGGGCCGATGGGCGGGATGTCGCTGTAATATACAGCTCACCCCCCGCGCCGATCGCGCGAAATCTGCCTTAGATTTCGCGCGATCCTCAGGACGTATCCATACGTCCAGGTGCATGAATCCCCAAACGACCTGGACGTATGGATACGGCCAAGGTCGTGAAGGGGTTAAAAAGTGTCAAAGCGTATTATCGCACCAAAGTTTAGAGTGTGACTGTTCATGTATCTATAGAACAAGTCTACTATATATTTTTGACAAAGCCCCTTTCAAACATGTCGCCCAAAATGTGTTGATGTTTAAATGAAATAAATGAGACCATCTCTTAAAGAGAAACTGTCACATAGTTTTGCCCCCCTTGCTGAGGACAGAACAAGGTAGTGTCAGACATGCTATTTCCAACGCTGTGTCTCTTATTCTGTAAGATGCTGTAGTTTTAAAGTATTTAGTGCTCAAGTCTGCAGTTTTCAGCCAGAAAATAATTATTCAAAGAGTCAGTTTTTTTCAAACCCGTCCACCTGAGGCTATCCCCGCCCACCTCAACTGACTAACCTAATACTTTGAATAGATAGAAACATGTGAATAACTGCCAGATGGGCGGTGCTAGCCTTTGGTGGGTGGGGATAACACCTACTCATGAATAAGATTTGAGGGGTAAATGCTTTAAAACTACAGCTTCTTACAGAATAAGGGACACAGCGCTGGGAACTGCAGGTCTGACACTAGCTTGTGATGTCCTCAGCAAGGGGGGCATATCCTCTGTGACAAATTCCCTTGAACTTTAGAATGCACATGTCCAACTCTTCAATGTTTCAGTACTTTTTGCACAATTTACTGATCTCTAACAAGGAGTTAAATGGCAAAATTGATCTCCAAAATGTATTGGGTGATTTAGGGATCAAACACCTTTTGTGAATTTTGCCATTAAGCTCTTTGTTGGAGATCATCAAGTTGTACAAAAAGTACTGAAACATTGAACAGTTAGACATGTGCATTGTAAAAGTAGGAGATGGTCTCATTTTGTTCATTTAAAAAAATTAAAACAAAATTCAAGAATTTTTTTGTTCATTCTGAAATTTCAACCAAAAGCCAAATCTCCCTAACTTTTTGTGAGACGTGTATTAAGGCTGTATAAAAGCATATATTAAACTATACTATAGCTCTCATTTCCCATTGGCATTGTAATTTAAAAACACCCAAAGACCACAGGGATTGAAATCATTCTGATTTGTTAAAGAGATGTCCTCAACATGCTGTTTCACAGAGCCTGCTTTTAAAAGGCAGTTTCAGGCTGTGGGAGGTTCTAAAGCTGTTAATTTTAGCTCTGCTTTTCTTAGCTTAGCCTTTTCGCAGCAGGGCATATGGCTACATGAATAATCTCATGATAAAACACATTAGAGACATCACCATCCCAGATAGGGCTTCTAGAACATAGTGAGGTGATCAGCAGCCCAGGAAACCTCCTGTGAACAAGCAGGAGATAAGAACTGCTCTAACATTGAAAGGAAGCAAAATCGGAGGAAAAATGTATTTGTTCTAGTCTTTATTTATCTTTGTCTATATGTTAAATGGGGTTTTCCCACTCAAAAATTAAAATCAACTTTGTATCATTTTATCAATCATTGTGAATAAGAGTATTGCAATTACAATGAAAACAAAGTGTCACACTCATTTGCAGCCTTTTTTCTCTTGTTTAACACATTCTATCACTTCCTGATTAGGAGAGCTTTTGGAAGACCTTCAAACTACATATCACACAATCCCTGGCTTTCTCTGCCATGCTGCTTCCTCTGCCCACTGCATTCACTCCTCTCACAATTATGTAACCCATACTCTTCCCTGCTCTGACATTGTAATTCTTTTCTTGCTCTCCAGAAGACAAAAATTTCCTCAGTTTCTGACTTTGTGCAATAACAAATTAAAAAAATTCTTTAAAAAGAGTTCTTATTTCTGTGGCTTGGTTTATCCCTGTTATCCACATTTATCCCATCTGTCTGTCTCTCTGTATATTCTTATGTTCACCATCTACTTCCAACCCAAGTGGGAAACCCCCGCACTCCTGGAGGGGGGCAAACCCCACAGTTGGGGAAAGCCCGAGTTCGGGGGGAAAAGGCTCAGCATGCATGTAAAAAAAACAGATTAAACTACTCTCCCCCTACAGTCTCTGCTGCCATCACATGTGAGCTCTTCCTCTGTGACGGTGACGGCAGCGGGAGACTGTGGGGTGGGTGGGGGGGGGGGTTCTATGTTTTCCAAACATTACCTGGCTGAAACATTGGAGCGGTAGTGGCGAACTCATCACATTACGTTCCACGCCCCGATTTCTGACACTTCTGAGGTGGGTTTTGCTGCAGATCATTTTGTGCAGTACATTGCTGGGTAGAGGGGGCAGAGCCACAAAGCTTTTCCCCTCTCCTCAACAGTACTTGGATGCTAGTTGAGTTAGGGCCTCGGGAAGATATGGTGAATGTAGCCGGGGGAGCGTCTAGAAAAAGAGAGAAAAGACGGAGTGAGAGTGGGAAAGGGGATAAAAGTGACAAGAGAGGGGGGGGGGGAATGGGGGAGGGGGATTATACGGGGAGGGAGAGTGTGGAAGAGTGATTACATTGGAATGCAGAGTGTGGGGGGGGTGATATAGTGGGGGGAGAGGGGGGAAGGTTTTTTAAAGGGGATGAGAGTTGGGGGGACTAAATGGGGGACAAGATTTTGGGGAAGGTAAAGGGGGAGAGTGTGGAGGGGGAATTAAGGGGGGGAGTGTTTATGCGCTGAGGGAGGGGGGACAGTGTGGGAGGGGTTGAAGTGAGGGAGGGGAGTTAGAGTGGAGTGTAGGAGGTTAGAGTGGGATAAGGTGGGTTTAGAGTGAGGGAGGGGGATTGAGTGGGTTAAGGGGTTTGAGTGGTGTGGAGGAAAGGGGGATTTTTGGAAGGGATAAGGGGGTTTAGTGGGTGGGAAGGTTTTATTTGAATTTGGGGGGAGGGGGGGGATTTTTGTTTTGGGGGTAGAGGGGGTTAGAATGGGGGTGAAAATGAAGGGTGAGGGTATAGATTTGGGGAGAAGACACACAGTTTTCCCATTTTAAAAAGCTGGGAAATGCCCCTTCCCCCATAGGGGAGACCTAGCTTTTTTAAGATTTAAAAAAAATGTGATCTGTGGGGTGGGACATATTCAACTTCCTGGTGCTGGTTAGACAATCAAACACCAAAAAAAATTGGGGATTCCTATGACAGGGAAAACGGATTGCACAGTGGTGTGTTAAAAAAATCACCCGTTTGCTGCATGAGGGTTTGACTTTCCAAAAATTGGAAAGTTTGGAAGACCACCTTTCCCCCACTCAGCTTTTTTGGGTGCTGGAAGGCCATCCGACCCTTTTTTAGCTTTTTTTGTAAAGTTTTGTTAATACGTTTCCCCTTTGAACACTTTTAATTAGTGGACTACGTACATCAAATCAAACCCTTTGGGTCTATTTATTTTAAAAAAAAGGTTTAAAAAGGGGCTGATGTTTTAAACTTGTTATTTAAAAAACATTTTTTGTGTGGTTCTGGTCATTTTTTTGCCGGAAAACCGCAGAAGCGGACCCCTAATGTAGGGTCTGTTTTCCAGGAAAGGCTGCAATTTGGTATTTTAGAAGGGAAAGGGACCGTATAGATGGCCCTTTCCCATTTGATAGATCAGCTGCGTTTTGTGACATCAGTGGGTTTTTTTTTTCACTCCAACTAACACAAACCCCCTGTCACTATTTTTTCCAAAACCCCCAAATTTCACCGGGTACGGGGGAAAGTGGGTAATCTCAAATGGACCCTCTAATGTATGGAATTTCTGGGGCAGCTCGGCTGGTATTTTTAGAATAGGAAGGAATCAATAGTGATGTATCTTCCCATTCTGATAGTATCAGGCGTCAGCTGTCGGTTTTAATTTGGCAGTTATGGAAAATAGGAGGAACCCCACGTTATTTTTTTTCCTAAAAAATTATTTATTTTTTAGAATCAAACACGAAACTGTAATGATCACAGCTTTCCCCTTTTGGTTTCCAAAAAATAAAGGTTTTTGGAAAAACAAAAATGAGGGGGGGTCCCCCTATTTTCCAAAACCCACCAATTTAAAATGACGCTAAACCCCTATACTTTAGAATGGGAAATCATCACTATTGATTCTTCCTATTCAAAAAAAAACCCCCTGCACTGCCCAGAAGTGGGCCTTCACATTAAGGGGGCCACTTTGAGATTTCCCGCTTTCCCCAGTACCCCCGGGGCTTGGGTATTGGGGTAAAAGGACAGGGTTATGTTTCCTTGGGGTGAAAAAAACCACCACTGCTGTCACAAAACCCGATGATTGTAATAAAAAGGATCTGTCAGACACCCCTTTCAACCCTTTAAAAGAAAAAAACCTGAACAAAGTGCACAAAAAACCTTTTATTTAAAAAAAAAACTCCCCAACATCAACCCCTTTCACCATTTTATTAAAAAAAACAATCCAAGTGGTCTACAGAATCCAATGATCCAAATATGCAAAGGGAAAATGTTGGAAAAAAAAGTAACAAGTACTAAACTCCATTTCTTATCCCCCAAGATCGCTTGGCTAACCTTCGGGGGGCGGATAACCAAACTTCCCCAATCTCCCCACCATTGTTTTATGCATCCAGGTGTGAACACAAAATACAACAGCCACATATCACCCACCATCACCTATCGCCTCATAACCTCTCCAACTATTACCCCATAGTCCTCTCACCTCCACTTATCACTTCCCTTCACCTTCCCCCCCAAATAACACAGTAAGGAATTTCTAAAAAAAACGAATTCAAATGTTTGTGGGCAAATTTTGCAGGGATTTTGTGGCCGGAGAAAACATGGAGGTCTGGACGGATAAAAAAAAAAGGAAAAAAGAAAAAATTCCATAAAAAAGATGTCTCGTGATCCCTAGAGTAACTGCACTGTAATCACAAAAAATTTGCGAGCCTGTTTACGCTGTTATCTCGCTTATGGTCACTTATTTGGGGGAATATACAGTCTGCGGAAACCTGTGTAAAATGGAAATTTCCACTAAGGGCACGTTACGTAATGTAAGCTGCAGAGCTCCTTTGTACATGGTATTACCCCTACATAATTTTAAAGGGGGGTAATTTACATCTGCAGAGCCTGTATCCACTGGTAACTACCGCTATGAGGGTATTGTTTTGTGGTATGTACAGACTGCAGAACCTGTGTACACTGGTACCTACCACTATACGGTCACTGTATGGAGGTAATATACAGTCTGCAGAGCCTGTGTACACTAGTGTCTACCACTATACAATCACTGTATGGTAGAATTATTGGTTGTAGTGTAATGGTTTAGTTTCAGGCACAGTTTGGCGGGATCTCCCAGCTCTCCTAGAGGCTGAATAGGATAGCCAACGTCCAGGAAAGCTGGGTGACGCCAAAACCCTAAATTAGCTTTCTTCCAGAACCATTGCACAGTTAGTTGTAGTTGGCGTGCCCTTTTGTAAAGGGGTGTGGCTTGATACAAAGAGGATGTCACCTGCTCCACAGCTTGAATAGGTGTTATGTTACTAATCAGTCACTGGGGACGGTTGGGGTAAATGAAGCACTACAGTGCCAGCTATACAGTGGCAGAGTATTGTTCACAGTATTTGGTTTAGAGATCTCTATGGGTTTGTTTACATGGCTGACTCAGAGATTCTGACACAGGTGAGCACTCAATTTGCATCCAGATCAACCTCCAAATCTAACTGCATTCTACCTCCCAATGTTTCTAATTTAAAATGTGTGTCACGGTCCACACAAATGGTTAAGAGAATACTTAAAGATTCTGAAACATATGAGAGGCTTTTAAAAGATCCCACCAACAAGTATTTGAAGGAATTAAAAAGGATTTTGGACCTGGGAATTGAGAAAAAAATAATTACTGAGAATGAGAAGAAATTTATGCTAAATGTGAATCCTACCATTGCTACCTTTTATGCATTACCAAAAGTGCATAAAGAGGTTGTGCTAATACCAGGAAGACCGATAGTCTCAGGTAAAATAATTTACCACAAGGACCCAGCACTTATGTTGACCGTATACTCAGGCTCGGACTGGGCCACCGGTGGATCGATGAATCCCCCGGTGGGCCCCCCCGAGCCGCTGTGGGCCCCGCAGGCAGTGCCGCCGCTCGCTGGGGCCCGGCCGCGTATCCTGTCTCTGAACGCCCGAACTCTGTGTCCCGAGCATCCAGAGACCGGCTTGGGAGTTGGGGACTAATGTCCCCGACTCCCGGGGCTGCACGGTGTCAGCGGAGCACAGCGCCACTAGCGCTGCGCTCCGCTGATCTCCCTGGCAGGTTGCTGGGTACCGGCCCCTACTTCTGACGTAGGCGGTGCGGTGACGTCACTTCACGTCACCGCACAGCCTATGCAGGCGGCAGTAAGAGACAGCGGCAGCTCGGAGTGGCCGGGAGCCGGAGCCAGGTAACTGGCTGTTTTTTGTTTTTGTTTGTTTTTTTTAAACTATCTAGGGAGGACTGGCTATCTAAAGGGGCGTCCTGGCTACCAAAGGAGCCCTGGCTAACAAAGGGGGGCCCTGGCTATCTAAAGGGGGGCCCTGGCTATATACAGGGGGTCCCTGACTACCTACAGGGGGCCCTGGCTACATAAAGGGGGCCCTAAATAACTATGGGGGCCCTGGCTACATAAAGGGGGCCCTGACTAACAAACGGGGCCCTGACTAACAAAGGGGGCCCTAACTAAGGGGGATCTGGCTACATAAAGGGGGCCCTGACTAACAAAGGGGGGCCCTGACTAATTAAGGGGGCCCTAACTAAGGGGGATCTGGCTACATAACGGGGGCCCTGGCTACATAAAGGGGGGCCCTGGCTACATAAAGTGGGGCCCTGGCTACATAAAGGGGGGCCATGGCTACCTAAAAGGGGCCATCTGTACCTAAAGGGGGCCCTGACTACCTAAATACTAAAGGGGGCCCCGACTACCTACACACTAGCTAAAGGAGGCCCCTAACTACCTGTATACTACCTAAAGGGAGTCCCTAACTGCCTGTATACTACCTAAAGGAGGCCTTAACTGCCTGTATACTACCTAAAGGAGAACCCTAACTGTCTGTATTCTACCTAAAGGAGGCCATAACTGCCTGTATACTACATAAAGGGGGTCCCTAACTGCTTGAAGCCTATATAAAGGGGACCCTAACTACCTACAGCTTACCTAACTGGCGGCAACCACCTACCTACAGCCTAACTAATTGGGACTCACCAACACCTACCTACAGCCTACCTAACTGGGGTCCACCAACCTAACTGTAGCCTATCAACTTGCCTAACTGGGGCCTGCTTATCTACCTGGAGGCTATTTACATACCCACCCGTGGCTAGGTACCCACCAACCTACCTGGGGCCAGGCATCCAGCGGGAGTCTACCTACCTAAAGAGGGCCTATCTAGTTACCTGGGGCCTTGCCTATTTGCCTACCTACCTAGGGTCTTGCCTACTTACCTGGTAATATAATTGAGAGGGAAGCAGCCCATAGTTGTAGCATTATCTCCAGGGGGGTTAGTCCTCTCCCCACCCTCCAACCCCTTAGGATACTAGGCCTCTAAGTTATGGCTTGTACCCGCTCTCCCACCCCTGGGAGGTTTGTACAGAGGTGGGAATAGGTAAAGAGATTCTGGAAAATTGAGGATTCTAAGATATTTGTGTGTAATTTCTGCAGGGATGAGTGGTGGCCAGGACAAGTCATCATGGCGGTGTGGAACGGATGCAGAAGAAAAGGGAATAAGAACAACTCATGAGAGAAGAGAACGACTCATCAGATCAGACGTCTCTGGTGAGTCTCTTACGTCAGGGATTATTTTACTTCTATATTGGATCAACACTGTATTCACTGTAGTGATGTGACCTGAGCTGGTGCCTGACCTCTATGTAGTCTCCATATGGTGTTGTAGGTTATACCTGAGCTGGTGTCTGACCTCTATGTGGTCTCTATACGGTGGTGTTGTAGGTTATACCTGAGCGGGTGTCCGCCCCTCTATGTGGTCTCTATATGGCGGTGTTGTAGGTTAAAACCTGTGGTGTCTGACCTCTATGTGGTCTCTATATGGTGGTGTTGTATGTTATACCTGAGCTGATGTCTGACCACTATGTGGTCTCTATATGGTGGTGTTGGAGGTTATATCGGTGCAAGTATAGTGGCAGCGTACATGTGTCCCTGATTGTAAAAGTGAGGGAACACCTGACCCTGTGATAGGAGTTAGACTTTTTTTCTTGCTGGTGTTTATTTTAGAAGGTGGTGAGGTGCGTGACCAAGGGAAACGTGGAGGAAGATATTGTATGTCGGCTAGTGGTGGGATATGGATGTATTGTACTACACAATACAGTTCTGTTTTGCACACTGTATTATGTGGTAAAATGGGGGCATTTACGTCCGAGAGGCCGGTAATGTTTTTACGTACAGTAGGGTGGGCCCCCCCAAGATCATTTCCCCTGTGGGCCCCAGACCCCCCAGTCCGACACTACGTATACTGATGCCCATTGTCACTGGCCTCCCTTCGTATCTTAAAGATACGAAGGATACTGTGATGAGAATTAACGATCTAGTAATAAGTGAAAGTACACTTCTTGCAAGTTTAGACATCGAAGCTCTATACAGTAACATTAGAAATGATCGGGCCTAAAAGCAATCAAGTATTTTTTTTTTTCAAGGGGAAACGCAATTTTTTTGAACAAAATTGTTTTTGGGTTTTACAGCTATTGGTTTTTAAATTTTGCACTTAATTTTTTTTTTTGGGGCCCCTTTTATCACCAGATAAAGGGAGCAAACCCTGGGCACAGTCTGGTGGCCCCCCTTTGCTAATTTATTTTTAGGTTTGGGGGGGGGGGATTCAATTTTTTTTTTTGAACAAATTTCAAATATTACAATCGGTTTTTTTTTTGGGGTCCCCTTTTTTGATTTAAAATATTGATTTTAGGGGGGTTTTGAAGGGAAATTTTTTTAAGGGTTTTTTATCTAGGGGCTCAAAGGGGCAATGAAATTTTGGGATGAAAATTTTACCCCCGAAAATTTATCGGAAAAAGAAAAAAAAATTTTTTTGGATTTTCCAAATTGTGTTGGGGGGAAAACAAGCAGATTCAGACAAAAAAAATTTTGGAAAAATTTTTGCACCAAAAGTTTGTTAACCCCTTTTTAGCTTGCAACCACCTTTCCCTTTAAAAAAGGGGTTTTTTTCCATAGGGGCCCAAAATTTTTTAGGGGGTAGGAAAATGTTAAAATTTAAAGGGTTTTTAATGAAGAATGTATTGTTTAAAAAAAACGATTTTTAGGGAAAAGGGGGTCCAAAAAAATGTTTTAGGAAGGCTTGAAAAGGGTTTTTATGGTGAAAAAGGACATTTAATTTAAACAGTAAACAAAAGGGAAAAAGGGAAAAAAATGAATTTAAAACCAAGTAAAGGGTACCTTTGGGTGATAAGCCAATGAAATGAGGCTATACTTAAAAACATTGACACATTCTGAAAACCCAAACCGGGTTTCTCCCTGGAGGTGATTCCAAAATTTCCTAATTTTCAATGAGAAGAAGGAAAAAAAACCTTTTGGGGGTGAATTTGTCATAGTCACTTTTAGGGGGGATAGCAGAAAAACAAAGGTTACAGTCTCCGGGGGTAGGGTCATAACCTTTGGCAACTGTTCATTTTGTCCCCTTTAAAATGGAAAATAAAGAATTTGTTTTAAACCCCTTTTATAAAGAAGATTTTAGATAAAACAATTCATCAATGAAAAACCCGAGGGGTGATTTATGGGGCTATGGGTACCGCCTCAAGATCTATGGATTATGTGGGAAAAAAACCCTTTAAAGGGGTTTCGGCGCGGATCTCGAAACATCTTTAGTAAAAATTTTTTAAAATAGAGGTGGGAAACCCCCAAACAAAAACACATTTTGGGGGGTACATAATGGTGAAATAGAGGGGTAAAATTTTGGGGGGATCTGTTGAAAAAACTAGGGGAAAAAAAGGACGATTGGATATAGTTTTTTTTTTGCAGGAAGAGGATGATGGGTATATAAACTCCAAAGGCCTAAATGAAGGGGTTTTTTTCCCTTTTTAGCATTTAATTTTTAAAATGCTGAATTCCCCTTTTTTTTATAATTTTTGAGGAAACATTAAAATATGTGAAAAAAGTCGGTCAGTTCCCGGGGAAAAAATTACCATCTTTTAAAAAATACATTTATTATTTCTACCGGGCTACGTAAAAATTTAAAAGCTAACCCCAAAGAAATTTTTAAAAGAGTTTAACTGTACTAGCTTTTCTAAAAATTTTTTTTGTAAAGTAATTTAAAACAGGGAATTAGCAAGATCTGTAAGAAAAAAATATTATGGGGAAGTGGGGGGGTGAAGTTTGGGGGGGGGGGGGAAAATTTTATAAGTCCCGAAGGCTTTATTAAAAATTAATATGTATTAGTACAGAGAGGAAGAGGTTTTTTGGGAAGGGCAAAAATAGCATTTTTACCGGGGTATTTAGTACGTATTCCCAATGGGGAAAATAAAATTAGACATAGAGGGGAAAAAATTTATGGGGAAGGGGGAAAAAATTAGCAGTGTGCTTTAATATGAAAAATTTTAAATTTGTTATTTCCCTTTAGGTAGCCGTGTTGATGCGGGAAAAAAGGGGGAATTTTTTTCGGAGGGCCCCTCAAAGTTAGGGCAGAAAAAGTTTAATTTGTACGGCGTGGGGGTGGGGGGGATGGTAAGGGTAGGGGGGAAGCCCCCTATGGAGATGGTGAAATTTGCCTGAGGAATGTTGTTTAAAGAACGCAGCAGCGGTAACTATTTTCAGTATGCCTGTGGAGAGAAAAGGGGGGAAATGGGTATTTTTAATCTTGGGGGGCCTATTTGAGCAGAATAGGGTGTGTACCTAAGATATAAAAAGGGAAATGAGTGGCCCACATGGGACCGGGCCTCTTTCCCCAAAAGCCATTATGGTGAAACATGTTGGGGAGGTCAGGAAAGACATTTTAATTTTTGGGTTTTCTACTCTTTCTCTGTGTTACCCGCTGCAGAGGGTTCACAAGGAAACCTTTTATTCTTTTTCCCATCGTTAGGGATGACGCCCAAGTAAAATGTTTTGGATTTTTTTTGGGGTTAGCAAATCACTGTTTTATAGGGTTTTTTTCCCGTAACAGGTGGTGTTACCAGACTTTTAAAAGAAAAGGAATTTTTCCTTTACATTTTGAAAAGGGATACATTTTTGAACAAATTGAAGGTTAGAAAAACATTTTTTTTAAAAAGTGGTATCGGGTTAAGTGTTTTATATAAATAAAAGTTAAAATTTTATGCTTTTAGATTGAGAACTGATAGGTTTAAGTTTTCCCCTGGCAAAATAGTAAATTGGCCCACAAGGGTGATTTTTTTCGTAAAATAATTTTCAATGCTGAAGAAATATAGACGAAAAAAGTGTCATGTCAATTCCGGGTGATTCGGTTTAATCCTTTTTAGAAATGGAGGGAAAAATTGTCTTAATTCGCACAAAACCCCAACTGAAATCTGCACTGATTGATATCACGTGAAGTTTTCATACTGTTTTTTAAAAAATTTAAAATTTACATCTCCGTCATCAGATTTTTGCTATTGTCCCACTTGTACCAGTTTTCTGTTTACTTCCTGTCTTCTTCTGAATTTTACGTCGCACGCAGTTCTGATTGGGTATAGTGGTCACATGCAATTTCCTGACTTCACAGGTCAAAATAACCCTCCGATGGTGATGTGAGGCAGTGACATGTGACACTACAGCCAATCAGTGGCTGCAGCATTTATTTCGGGTTCTGTGGAAGGGGGTAAAAAAGAAGCCACCGGGATCGGTGACAGGGGCGTGTTTTTTCTTTTTTTTTTTTAAATGGCAGCAGTAGCCGAAAAAAACTTTTTGTTTAGATTGCTAAGCAAAAACTGTGAAAAATACTTGCCATTTATAACTTGGGACTGTAGTGCTTTTTTTCCCCCAAACCTCCTAATAAATAGAAAATAAGTAGGATCCCAGGCAAACTTTTAATCCCCCTACCCCCAAACACCCAAAAAAACAGTTAGGTGATAGGGAAATAACAAGGCCCCTGAAGGGATGTAGGAGGTTGACCTAGGTGGGGTTCCCAAACTTACTTTTATTTTTTTTTTTTTTGTGGGCTGGATGGAAAAAGGGCTCTACGGCAGGTTTATTTTGGGGGTGTTCACTGCAAGATTAAATAGCATTTAATTTATAGATTGGATTGTTACGAATGGAATACCTCTGGGGAGTTCATTATTCCTACATTAAGGGTTTTGTCTGGTTACCTAAAAAAATGGACTGTGGTACGCGTAGCTGTGGCTGGCACAAGACGCAAAAACATATTTGGGCGACTAAATCAGAAAAAAAGGTAAAAATTGACACAAAAGTAAAAAAATTTTTTTTTTAAAAAATTACATTCTTACAACATACTTGTGACCTCATTCTACTACGTCAGACCAAATTGGGTTATTTCTTTAATAAAATGGGCAGCAAGAGTCAAAAACCCACCGGATTGTGTGTGTTCCCCAAACCACAACTGCCCCCTTTTATCCAGGGACTACAATCTGTAGCTTGCAAATGTTTTTTGTCCTTCCGAGGGGAAAAAGTTAAAAAATTGACTTCAGCAATCCAACTGTTTCCATCACCTTCATGTGGGAACTATTTAGCCCCGCAGTTGTTCAATCAGGTGGTTTTTGTGTGTAAGTGAATTCCCACATTGTTTCTCTGCCCCCATGTTGCTGTTTTTGTTCTTGCCCGAGCGACCCTGGTGTTGGTGATTTTGTTTGCTTGACATCCCTTTTTGTCCCGATGCTCCTCACCCATTTGTTTTTGGGCTTTGTTTAGTTCTTCAAGCCCC